>JAYESA010000014.1:66506569-66779069 GCA_036927795.1 Iris macrosiphon
TCTGTCAGATAGTCCACGTCATTTGCACATTACGACCTTGTATAGATTGAAGTCCATGCTTCCAAAATGAACTGACTCCAGCAATACTTCAAAATAGAGGTGCTCCTAACGCCTCCTCGCTAACGCACTAGCGTTGCACCGTCTGATTGCCACAACGTGGGTCAGTACTCAACTTGTACTGGTGAGCGGGATGAACCCACTCGACTAAATCGACACTAGCTTGTTAGGGGCGAGCATGCATTAAGATAGCTTCTATAAGGAAGCAAGTGAAATCAATTCATATTAGTTGCATGTTTTGATAGGAATGAATATAACATTGAATCCAACCAGTACACTGATTGCTTACTCAATCGATGCACGCCTTCCCTGAAACGAAACACAAGTATACTTACCATCTGCATAAGACAATAAGTTAGCATGCGTTATATTCTATGCGGTCATTGGTGTGATCGACACGTTAGGGACATATTTCAAGCTTAGCGGCGTGCCCTATCAGCCCGGGTAGCAAGCCCTGCTGGAGGTCCCGCTATGCATCGTGATGAGCACGAATCAAATATTTCCCTCCGGATCGATACGGTTCCAGTGCCCCGGAAAGCCGTTTCGAGGAAATGCCAAACCCTGTGCACAAGTTGTCCCAGACCATACAAATGCCTGAAATAATTCATATTACATACAATGCATCGAATTAAACAGAAGAAGTTAAGCAGCAACATATATATATATATCTCATGCAACAGTTCATATTTTCTCAAGCGGTGTTCCGATTTAGTTATCCCATAAGTCCAACTCTATCCGAGGCACCAGGCCGCCACCAACAACCAACTCTTCCTTATAAACAAGCTTAAATTATTAGGTGTGCAAGCATATGATAATATTAGTCTACAAATCCCATGTTCCTTTCTTAGTGGCTTGCATGCCTGTGTCTAAGGATTTCCTAGGCGTCCAACCGGGCATCATCGAGTGAACGATTAAAACTTAGAGATATTGGCATGAAGAAGTAGGAAAGAAGGGACCAAACCACTCACTGGTTAAGGGAAAGAGGCTGAAACTAGGAATCCCTCTAGCGACGATCAAACGTCATTTACGCGAACCTGAAACAGCACAAGCACAGAGTTAGAAATCTTGCCTATCCTTCCTTGCCGAACTCCCCAAAACCTCAAGTTCTAAACGATAAAACCAGCAGCGAAAACCAAGCAAATTGAAAGCAACAACAAATCCAAAACCTCAAAACGGCAATCAAGAAAACCAAGCAACCAAAACACGAAAACTATTGGACTCGTTTCAATAGAGGCCTTTCCATGAGTTGGAAAGGATCATCGTATTTCGTCCGTGGCAAGAAGATGCCGAGATCTAAGTTATGACTCAGACGGACTAGCCACAAGCCCAATTATATAGTGCTCGTCCCGGTCGGATCGGGATTTAAGGCACTACATAATATACCACTAAGAAAAAGTTTTGACCCGAAACTTAAGAACAAGCCCTACCTCCGACTCAATGAACAACGAAGGATACTTCTCCTTCATCTCCGATTCGAACTTCCCAGGTTGATTCCCCAACTGTATGGTTCCGCCACAGCACGCGAACCAAGGACATCGTATGGTTGCGAAGTACTTTTTCTTTACAATCCAGAATCCGCACCGGCTCCTCCGAGTATGACAAATTCGTGCACAATTCTAGCTGTTCGAAGCTAACTACATGACTCGAGTCATGCACATACTTCCAAAGTTGGGAAACGTGGAATACGTCGTGCACTCCAGCCAAGGCGGGAGGTAGTACAATTCGGTATGCCACAGCTGCCACCCGTTCTAGTATTTCAAAGGGGCCGACAAACCTGGGACTCAGCTTGCCCTTTACGCCGAAACGCATCACTCCACGCATCGGTGTCACTTTCAAGAAGACATGATCCCCGACCATAAACTCCAAGGGCCTACGATGAGTATCGGCATAGCTTTCTGTCGGCTCTGTGCAGTGCAGAGTCTTTCCTGAATCAAGCAAACTTTCTCGACTGCCTGCTCCACCAGCTCTGGCCCGAGTACCTGCCGCTCGCCGACTTCATCCCAACAGATTGGAGATCGACACTTGCGCCCATAGAGTGCTTCGTACGGTGCCATCTGGTTGCTCGATTTGTAGCTGTTGTTGTACGCAAACTCTACCAACGGGAGGTGCGTGTCCCAACTAGTCTTTAAATCGATCGCACACAGCCGTAACATATCTTCAAGTATCTGATTTGTCCTCTCTGTTTGGCCATCAGTCTGGGGGTGGTATGCGGTACTAAACTGTAGCTTGGTTCCTAAAGCAGACTGTAGGCTAGTCCAGAAACGAGATAAGAAACGTCCGTCACGGTCAGAGATGATAGAAGCAGGCACCCCGTGTAATCGAATAATCTCGTCTATGTAGATCTGTGCTAACCGATCGATGCTCCACGTAACTTTTATGGGAAGAAAGTGGACTGATTTGGTCAAACGATCAACTATGACCCAAATCGCATCATGCCCCCGTGGCGTCTTCGGAAATCCCACAATGAAATCCATAGTGATGTTGTCCCATTTCCACTCGGGAATAGCGAGGTTCTGCATCTCCCCGCCGGGCCTCTAATGTTCAGCTTTCACCTGTTGGCAGGCCATGTACTGTGAAACAAAGGTCGCCATATCCCGCTTCATACCTTGCCACCAGAAGGTACCACGTAAGTCCTTGTACATCTTAGTGCCCCCCGGATGCAAAGAATACTTCGCGTAGTGCGCTTCCGCCATAATTTCCCTTCGGAGTTCAGGGTCGCTAGGGACTCATAGCCTTCCTTTCATCTGTAAGGCCCCATCTTCGCCTGCCACAAAGTCAGATGTCTTCCCTGCCGAGATCAATCCGCGTACTTTCGCTAGGAACTGATCGCCCTCCTGAGCTGACTTGATTCTATCCCGTAAACTCGGTTCAAGATCGAGTGGTGCCAGCTGCACGCCTTGATGCCGAACTCGAAGCTCGATGCCCATTGCCTCAAGATCTCGAAGTAAACGGTTGTTTATAGATAACGAGCCCACGTGCTTTCGACTCAGAGCATCAACAATGACGTTTCCCTTGCCCGGAGTATATGCGATCGTTAGATCATAGTCCTTAATAAGTTCTAGCCAACGCCGTTGTCGGAGGTTCAATTTCCGTTGGGTGAATAGATACTTGAGGCTCTTGTGATCTGTGAAGATTTTGCAAGCAATACCATAAAGATAATGCCTCCACAATTTCAATGCAAATACAATCGCCACAAATTCCAAATCGTGTGTCGGGTAGTTTTTCTCGTGCGACTTCAGTTGCCTAGAGGCGTACGATATTACCTTGTCCCGTTGCATGAGTATACATCCCAATCCGAGTCCTGAAGCGTCACTGTATATCTGAAACTCCTCTACCCTATCCGAAAGTGCAAGAATCGGAGCTGAAACAAGGCGCCACTTCAGTTCACTAAAGTTGGCTTTGCATTTATCACTCCAGTTGTATACAAACCCTTTCTGAGTAAGGCGAGTCAAAGGCGAGGCCAGTTTAGAGAAATCTTTTACGAACCTACGGTAGTATCCTGCTAGGCCGAGAAAGCTTCGAATTTCGCTGGCTGACGTAGGTTGTTTCCAGTCCACCACCGCCTCTATTTTCTTCGGGTCTACGGCGACGCCTTCTGCCGAGACGATATGACCAAGGAACGCCACGCTGTTCAACCAGAACTCGCACTTACTGAGCTTAGCGAACAACTTATGTTCTCGTAATGTCTGCAATACGATCTTCAGGTGTTCCTTGTGTTCCGCCTCATTCTTGGAATATATCAGAATGTCGTCGATGAATACGACGACAAACTTGTCTACGTACGGCCGAAACACGCGGTTCATCAGATCCATGAAAGCTGCAGGGGCGTTCGTTAAGCCGAACGACATCACCAAAAACTTATAGTGTCCGTAACGGGTTCTGAACGCAAATTTTTGAATGTCTTCTGGTCTGATTTTCAACTGGTGATACCCTGACCTGAGATCAACTTTAGAGAAAATTGTTGCACCTTGCAGTTTATCGAACAAGTCATCTATCCTTGGCAAAGGGTACTGATTTCGAACGGTCGCCTTATTTAATTCTCGGTAGTCAATACACAGCCGCATGGATCCATCTTTCTTCTTCACGAATAGTACCGGAGCACCCCACGGAGAAACGCTTGGACGTATGTATCCTCGGTCCAACAGATCTTGCAACTGAACCTTAAGTTTCTTCAGTTCTGTTGGGGCCATTTGATAAGGTGCCTTCGATATCGGTCGCGCATCCGGAAATGTGTCGATGTTGAATTCGATCTCACGATCAGGAGGCATTCCAGGCAGCTCATCCGGGAACACATCGAGGAAGTCTGCTACAACATTAGCCTGAGCTGCATTTGCACTTTTCTGCCGGGTGTCTCGAACTGAAGCTAAGTACCCTTCACAACCCGAATGCAGCATACGCCTAGTCGAAATTGCTGATATCACCATTGCCGTCTTCGGTGCAGCGCTGCACGAATAGTAGAAGTCTGCCTCGCCGGGTAGACGAAATACGACTCGCTTCTCCGCGCACTCGATTATTGCATGGCAAGCACCCAACCAGTCCATCCCGAGAATAATATCGTAATCCTTAATGTCTAGTACAATGACATCTAAGGAAAGCTTCCTCCCTCTGATGCAAATATAACCATCCCTACAGATCGTACGGGCGGGCATGTCGACTCCCGAAGGTGTGCTTACGCAGAGATTCATAGTTAAGGGAGTAGAAGCTAATTTATGCTCAACAGTAAAATTAGTAGATATAAAACTATGTGTAGCACCTGAATCAAATAAGACTCTAGCGGACAATTCTCTGAAAAGTAATATACCTGTCACGACCGTTTCAGAGACAGATGCCTCATCCCGAGTCAAGGCATAGACTCGGCCTTGAGCACCCTGACGTTGCGGGTTTACCGGCACAGCATTGGCATCACTTGCTGGAGGCCCCTTATTCTGATTATTCCCGTTGTTTGGATTCGGCTTACCCTCTCGGCAGTTAAATTGTTTATGGCCCAGACGACCACATTTGAAACATCCAGTAACCCGACATTCGTTTACTCGATGCCCTGCTTTGCCGCACCTGGTACAGTTCGGTGCCTGAGTTTGACCCCTGTTATCCGATGTGTGCTGACGCTTATGTGCTCCAAACCCTCCCGTTTCCTGAGGTCATTTATTATTATTGGTATGGGGGGTTTGCACTTCGGCCTTTGGGGGACAACGCCCAAAGATCCGCTCGCTGCCCAGGGCTGCTTCGTAGCATTCCCTGTAGGTTTGACATTTCTGATTGATGACGTCCCTACGCAACTCATCATTCAAACCTTTTTGAAAGCGATAGCACCACGCCTACTGGTTAGGCAGGAAGTGCCCCGCAAACTTGGCCAGCTTAGCGAACATAGAATCATAATCGTCCACAGACAAACTTCCTTGGACCAGATTGCTGAAGTCGTCTTCCTTTTGTTGACGCACGGCCCTGGGAATGTATTGTTCAATGAAGGCTGATTTGAACATTTCCTAAGTTATTTTGCAGTTGGGATTGGCATCGTAAATCCCTTGCTTTGTTGCCTCCCACCAATCATGCGCACGCAGTTCCAGCTGAACCGATGCATAGGCAACTCGCTTGGATCCCCGGATGCCAACCAGGTTGAAGAGCCCCTCCAGCTTAGCAATCCATCCCAACACCACGTCCGGTTCCGCTCGTCCATTGAACGTGGGTGGATGCATTTTTGTGAACTCCGCTGCTAGGCAGGTGTTCCTAGCTGAAGGCTGAGTCTCTTCTGACTCATCCTCTACCGCCACGGCCGACGGTGGGGAAGGAGTCAAAGTGGCAGTCCCGTTGCGCGGTACCAAGGATGCAATCAGTTGCATCATGGTATCCATTTGCTTTTGCTGAGAAGCAAATTGCGCCTGTTGCGTAACGACTTGTTGTTGCTGCACCTCCATGAGATGCATAAGCCGTTCTGCCATACCGGTTGAACCTGCTCCTCCGGATTCTCCAGAACTTGTCGGATCGCTCTGGATAGGCTGAGCACTGCTTGCAGCGGCAGTGTTTTTCTTAGCCATTGCTACAAAAGAGAGTAGCTTGTTAACACCCCAAAATCGATAGATTATATCTACGGGCTCATTGTATAGGCGATTCATCTGATACAGCGGACGCCGAATGCAACTCAATTGAGAGGCACATCAAACTCCTTTATATTCTTTGAAATCCCAAGGAAGTACAGTCGATCTCTGATACCAATATGTCACACCCCGATCCCGAAAGGGTCTTTCATCCTCGCCGGATCCTTTACGGAACCGATTCGTCCTCGCTAGGGGCGTGATACCGTGCGAACCTGGGGTTGCGCTCGCACAAGGAAAGAACTTACAATTTTTAGGAACCCATTTTGAAACATAATCGATAAAACACATTCACAGAGATTTGAACACAAATGCGGAAGAAACATGCTTTTTCATTGAATATTCAGAGTAATTTACATAGAGTTTACATTGATTCGCCTTCTCGGCTATTGAATTGCATTACAAAAGATAACTCGAAATGTAGGGCGCGCTCCGTCAGATAGTCCACGTTGTTTGCACATTATGCCCTTGTATAGATTGAAGTCCATGCCTCCAAAATGAACTAACTCCAGCTATACTTCAAAATAGAGGTGCTCCTAACGCCTCCTCGCTAACGCACTAGCGTTGCACCGTCTGATTGCCTAAAATAGTTGCCCATAACGTGGGTCAGTACTCAACTTGTACTGGTGAGCGGGATGAACCCACTCGACTAAATCGATACTAGCTTGTTAGGGGCGAGCATGCATTAAGATAGCTTCTATAAGGAAGCAAGTGAAATCAATTCATATTAGTTGCATATTTTGATAGGAATGAATATAGCATTGAATCCAACCAGTACACCGATTGCTTACTCAATCGATGCACGCCTTCCCTGAAACGAAACACAAGTATACTTACCATCTGCATAAGACAATAAGTTAGCATGCGTTATATTCTATGCGATCATTGGTGTGATCGACACCTTAGGGACATATTTCAAGCTTAGCGGTGCACCCTATCAGCCCGGGTTGCAAGCCCTGCTGGAGGTCCAGCTATGCATCATGACGAGCACGAATCAAATATTTCCCTCCGGATCGATACGGTTCCAGTACCCCGGAAAGCCGTTTCGAGGAAATGCCAAACCCTGTGCACAAGTTGTCCCAGACCATGCAAATGCATGAAATAATTCATATTACATACAATGCATCGAATTAAACAGAAGAAGTTAAGCAGCAATATATATATATATATCTCATGCAACAGTTCATATTTTCTCAAGCGGTGTTCCGATTCAGTTATCCCATAAGTCCAACTCTATTCGAGGCACCAGGCCGCCACCAACAACCAACTCTTCCTTATAAACAAGCTCAAATTATAAGGTATGCAAGCATATGATAATATTAGTCTACAAATCCTATGTTTCTTTCTTTGTGGCTGGCATGCCTGTGGCTAAGGATTTCCTAGGCGTCCAACCGGGCATCATCGAGTGAACGATTAAAACTTAGAGATGTTGGCATGAAGAAGTAGGAAAGAAGGGACCAAACCACTCACTGGTTAAGGGAAAGAGGCTGAAACTAGGAATCCCGCTAGCGACGATCAAACGTCAGTTACGCGACCCTGAAATAGCACAAGCACCGAGTTAGAAATCTTGCCTATCCTTCCTTGCCGAACTCCCCAAAACCTCAAGTTCCAAACGATAAAACTAGCAGCGAAAACCAAGCAAATCGAAAGCAACAACAAATCCAAAACCTCAAAACGGCAATCAAGAAAACCAAGCAACCAAAATACAAAAACTATTGGACTCGTTTCAATAAAGGCCTTTCCATGAGTTGGAAAGGATCATCGCATTTCGTCCGTGGCAAGAAGATACCGAGATCTAAGTTATGACTCAGACGGACTAGCCACAAGCCCAATTACATAGTGTTCGTCCCAGTCGGATCGGGATTTGAGGCACTACACCTCTGAGGACCTGGTCCCTTTCCAGGTGTAGACGATCTTGACTATTCGGAGGAGCAAGGATCAGGACTTGCTACCTTCTCTCTCTTTCGAGGAGGCATTCTCTTCGAGTCTCATTGTTCATTAGATGTACTTATTTTTGTTCCTCTTATATTCTAGTTGGTAGTTGATTTGTCTCCACCTAGCTACTTGTTCTTATCAAGCATTTTTATACTTGATTCAGTTATATAGTTGATTGGTTATTTGATTCTGTGGATGAGATCTTGTTATTCCCTGTGACTTGTGACAATATATATACCACATGTGAGTTAATATTCATATTACAGCGTATGTGTGTATTATGGTATCCATATATTGGAGTTGCTATATATATACGGCTGGCATGCTTACGTATTCCTAGTCCTACATATTTTGGGACTGGAGCATGACATCAAATACGTTAGATCCTCTGGTTTTGCTACTAGATCTGGCCATGCAAAACCAGTGGGGTCAAAATCCCATATAACAAAGTACTACAAGGAAACCATATGGATGAACTAAAATCAACATGCAAGCATAATACAGGAAAAATACAGTAAAAATGACATATTAAAAGTAAACATGTACATCAGGATAAAATAAAGTAAAATGTACGCCGAAATATATAAAAGTAGATAGGAACATAAGCATATAAGTAAATTGGAAGGAACATGAACATGTCAGGATCAAGATATAGCAGAAATAGAAAAATAAATATGTGCGACATGATCATAAATAGTAAACTGAAATAGTAAAGGAGCAATACACTGGAACAGGACTTGCACAAGACTAGACAATCAATCAATTAATTAATCATGATAAATCATAACCTAAGACTTGTTATCATTAGCTAACTAGGGTTATCATAAAACCTATTTACTAACAAATGCAATTTGAGATTTTCTTATCGGTCACATGTACTGTAGTCTATCCAGGTTATCCGAGCAAAATCAATAATATGATCTATGTGCTGGAATTATAACACTCGATGGTGTGCTGGAAGTGTGTCACTAACGTCGGAGAGCTCCAAATCCAAATAATTTGGCCGGGATAAGGGACTGCATGCATCCTGAAAACCTTCCCTCCCATTGAATCTTAGTGATCAATCTAGTCATTAATCCCGAATAGTTTAATCAAGAATTCTCGATCGTGGTATCCGGAGATCCATCATAGACCTGAGGTTTCTCAAGCACAATCAGATACAAGACAAGAAAATAACCACGAGATATAATCAATAAACGTTAGGGCCCTACAACGACCCACTACAGGGACAATATATAAATCATGAGTGGCTATGACGAGCCACTATATGGAATCGGGACATAGAATGATACATGGACATGTGCTCATGTCAAGTTTATAGGGTGTATAATCTCTCTTTAACTATACAAGATCACAAGATTATGCTAAAAAATTAATACAATCAAAGAGAATGTCAAAAACGGACAAAAACATAAAAAATGGTCAAAAATAGCATACACTCCAAAAATAGGGAAAAAAGCCTCTATGTGCGAAAAATAGCATACGCAAGATACAACATACGCCATGAAACAACAAAAGCAGAAAACAGTAGCTGGAACATAAAAAATTCTAAACTTGCTTCGGCCATAAAAATATTATTTTAAATCAAAATTAGACGTTTGAAAGGTCAAAATCGCATGTAATCAAATTTTCTATACCATGGGAGCATTAGTTTTTACAAAATATGAGTTTTGATAGATCATTACCATAAAATACTCAAAAAATAGGTTCTCAGGAACCAAAACATGTCTGATTCCATAAACGTATGACAATATATAAAGCTAAGAACTAAGCTAGTAGATAATCTTGTAGGAAACTCTACGCAATAATATTCAAGAAATAAAAATAATAAAAGAAAATCCAAATCTTAAGTTCATTCAATGACTCATTGTACTTGCCTAGGTCAAAGCTCAAAATCTTATTTTCTACTCCACCATCAAGAGGGGTTCCTTAAACCATATTCTTGGACTCAAGGTGTAACCTTCGTTATTGAATTTCGTAATTCTGAATTTTTGGTATTTAATTATTTTTGAAAAATTAACTTAGTCTATGTTTTGTATTTTTGCATATCATACTTATTGTATTTTTCATGATTGAATTTTTAATTTTGATATTATAGATTACCCTTGACCAGTAGAATAACCATTGACATTGCCATAGACCTGTGTTAGGACTCGTGTGTAGAACAGATACCTTGACTTTCTCGAATTAGGGAATTTTATCCTTTGACCGGTATATCGACTGTATATTGGACTATACCGCTGGTATACCGATTTATTGGAATTCAGAACCTGTTGTATTTTTAATTGGCATACCGAAGGTGTACTGGTGTGTACCGACGGTATACCGGTTTTGCCTCTATATTTTTTTTTATTTTGAGATATTTTGATAAATAATGTTTTAATATTTTGATAAATAGTGTTTTGATATTTTCGTGAATAGTGTTAAAGCATTCTATTACCTAGTAGTTTTTTGGTTCTGACTCACCCTATTATCCAATGGTTAGATGGTTTTATTTGAGTTGTTAGGATTTATTTAAATCGTGACGTAGATCGGTGACGTGGCATATCCAACATGCACGATTAATTTATCCCTTATATATATACCCTTTAACTTTCTCTCTCCTCTCTCTTTTCTTTCTTTCTTCTCTCTCTTCATTTTCTCACTATTTCTCTTGGGAGCTTGGAGCTTGGTCTTAAGGCATAGGAGTATGGTTTCTGAACCCCTCTTGGTGGTAGATTTGAAGATTTAGGCTGTGAGCTCGACCTTAGGCAAGTACATCTTGTAATTTCTCTGAATCTAGAATTTAAGATTTCTCTATTATCATTATTTTTTGAATATTATTAAATAAAAATGTTTCCTGCATGATTCCCATTACTTTAGTTCTTGGTTTGATTTATTTCCATGGATTTTTTACGTGTTTATGCTCTTGTCCATTTTAGATCTAACCATGAGACACATGGTGTGATCTTGGTATCGTGTGTGATACCCATATTTTTATTGTGTATTTTGGCCCTATTTGTTGTGTGAGACCCTCTCATAGCCTTGTAAAATTTTGGTTTGGAGTTTGGTGGAAATCAAAATACATTTCAGTTTTCCAAAAATCTTCAAGAAATTGATCTAATTATCCCATGTTGTAAGAAATTTGATTTTATTCAATTTTTACTTTTAAAAATCTGAATTCTGAGTTAAAACGAAGTTTTTACGGCCGTTACAAGTTTGTTGTATATTCTGACTTTTCTTTTCTGTCTCGGACTGGTGTACCGACGGTATACTACAGTATACCAAAGGAATACCAATATATATATATGTGTGTATGTTTTTTGTTCGGTATACCACCAGTATACCGATTTTGGCTGTTTTTGGCTGTTTTTATCCGTTTTTGTCCATTTTTGATTATTCTTTAAATATATTGACTCTTTAACATGATTAGATGATCCTATATAGGTAGGGAATGATTATACACTCTACATACATTTTATATGAGTTTGTACACCCTATGTACTCGACACCATTATATGTCCTTTGCAAACACCATGTTTATTATATTGCACTGTTTAGACCCGACATTATGTATAGTTAGGGGACTCTTACCCTTTATACACCTGTCAGAGCTGATATTGTGTATAGTTAGGGACTCCTACCCTTTATACATCTTTCCATACCTGCTACGTGGTATAGTTAGGGGATACCTACCCTTTATACATTTATCCATACCTGCTACCTGGTATAGTTAGGGGACACTTACCCTTTATACATCTGTTCATACCCGTTACCTGGTATAGTTAGGGGACATCTACCCTTTATATACATGTCCCGTACATGCCTTATAGTGACTCATCGTAGTACACTCATGTCTTCTTAGTTCCTGTACATGCTTGATAGTGACTCGTCGTAGCGCACTCCTGTCCATGATCCTTTTATTGTCCATTATAGTGGCTCATAGTGGCTCACTCCTATTTTATTATTTATATATTTTTCTATTGTGGCTTGTCTTTACTTGTGCTTTTTTAACTATCAAATTATTGTTCAGTCTTGCATACCTCTGAGAGGAGTATATGTCTAGGATGAATTCTGCAGAATGTCACACCCGAAATCCTGAAATAAACTGCTAAGGATTAATAACTAGCTTTATTGATTAGAGCATCAGGAGGGAAGAATTTTTAGGTTGCATGCAGTCTCGTTATCTTGAAGTCAGCCAGAATGGATTTGTAGCACGCCATCGAGTGGGGGACATTTCTAGCACACTATTGAGTAGGGCACCAGTAATTGTTTATTATAGTTATTTGATATTGTGGTCTGGATAGCTAGGACAGTCTGCAGGACATGCCACCATAGAAATTCTCAGTATTGTATTTGTTAGTAATTAGGATTATGATAATCCCTAGTTAGCTAATAATAGCAAACCAAAGGAAATGCTTGGCCGTGCTTCTTTGGTTGTGCGCTATTTACTTTATAATCGTGTATTATCTTTTCCCTTCTCATATTGTCTTATGTGTCGGTGGGTGGCCAGAGGCTAAGTTCTACTCGAAAAAAGATCCATAACCCCAGTCCTTGTTTGGTTTTAGGGTTATTGCTCCGATTTTGAGGAGTTTCTAAGTTCTCTTGTCGCTTGTCGGCTTACTCTTTTATATAGATATTGTATTAAGTTATTATTCTCATCATT
Source organism: Iris macrosiphon (assembly GCA_036927795.1). NCBI lineage: Eukaryota > Viridiplantae > Streptophyta > Magnoliopsida > Asparagales > Iridaceae > Iris > Iris macrosiphon. Next base: position 66,519,296 of record JAYESA010000014.1, read on the forward strand.
GTGTTATTGTAGTTGTTGACTAGACACGTGAACGGTCATAGGGTTGGTTCCTACCATTTGTCCTTATTTGGTGTAAGGGTGGAAAACTAGTCCTATTGCCTATTCACGGGTCCTATATTTCCATAGTTATTAATTTCAGTTATTATTCCTTTATTTGATTACCGTTTATGCGATACTTCAGGTCCTGTACTCACATGCTATATATGACCCCTATCTTACATGTTCACATGCTTCAGATTACTTTACATGTTCATAGGCTCCATATTACTTTACATGTTCACATGCTCCGGATCATATTACATGTTCACATGTCTACGTTTATTTTTCTTGTTCCATGTTTACTTTATGTCACCAGTTGTTTACTTTCTGTCACATGTCATTTAGCTTGTTGTCTTTTCTTTTATCGAGATAAGTGCATTGGTAGTGCATGAATCTCGATCTACATTTATTTATTTTTTCTCTATTCATTTTTGTGGGTTTTAGTTCATAGCATTATCTTTCTTTTTGGTACTTGCTATTGGGGGTCTGACTCCACTAGTTTTGTATGGCCAGATCTCGTAGCAGACTCGGAGGATTGTGGCTCGGATTAGCGAGTAAGTTACCTTATTCTCTCACTTCATTTTGTACCTTGATTTTGTGGTGTATTAGCCAAGGACATGTGATAGTCCTTGCTTCTAGGACTTTGTTCCCTCTATCTTTAGATGATATATGCGTATTTTCAGGACCACGACTAGTTGTACATTTACGTACTTTGTGTATTTACAGTTGATGTATCTTTTCATTATGTCAACTCTCATGATTATGTTTGCATATGTGTTTGGGATGCCTTACCCATCACATATATGATTTACTCTTTATTGTTTCTGGTATTGATTGGATTGAGATATCATTTGTCTGACCATAGGAGTCATCAGTGGAATGCTAGAGTCCTCCCACTTGTCTCATAGATAGCCCTGACCGTATCTCGGGGTACCTTTTTACTATGATATAGTAGTTGGCTTTGTTAGGCCCCCGCTCTCCTGTATTCTGGTTCTGGGGTGTGACACAAGGCCAAGCTCCAAGCCTAGCTCCAAGCTTGTTTGATGAATAGGAAGTGAAGACAGGAAAAAGAAAGAAAGAAAAGAGAAAGTGAACAAGTAAGGAGAGAGAAATCAGTAGTCCAAAGGGTGAACCTCATGTAAACTACCACCTCATCAATCCATGCCCCTCAAATCCAATCTCAACCACTCAAGAAAATACAAGAAATCAGTAGTCCAAAGGGTGAACTTGGTTAGAATCCATTCTACGCATAGGTCTTAGCATGGGTCTATGATTATGCTAATTGGTATTCTACTGGTCTAGTGTAGTCTCTCATAACAAAACAAAATCCAATCACAAAAAAATAGCATACGTAATACACAAAAATATACACAATATAAGTTAAATTTTAAGAAAAAAAATTAAATACCAAAAATTCAGGAATAGGAAATCCAAAAATCAATTTTACAACTCTACCCTCTATTTCCATTAGAAAAAAGGTATATTACTTTATTACAAATTACAAAACAAGTACAAAGAATTCTGCTAACTCTAAGTACAAAGAAAATATTTTGGGGGAAGTGTGTCGATGTAGATCAAGTTGTGAATAACTTATCCGTTGACAATCTTAAGGCAAAGATTGAAAATTTTGCTAACTCTCAGTTCACTGGCAAAAGGGCAGCAAGTATGCTCAAAATTACTCAACTTTTGATGGTTTGGGAAGCACATGGTCAAGCTATTTATAGCCATACACACTGTAACATCTATATGTGCCTGAATCTGAAAAGTTATTGCTTTCTGGCTCTGGTGCATAAGATATTGCCTGCTGCATAAGAATCTGTAATAACTCCAGCGCATAATGCGAATCTGAATGCATGCACATAATTCGGTCGACTTGACACGTGTCATTCGTTACGACGATTCAAAATACACATTAATTCGATAGATGTTAATTAAAACGTCTGCATCATAAATAAATTTTTTAAATATATATACAATAAATGCTTATAATCCCTTCAATTTCGTAACCGCCCTGCCGCATAGTCACTGCTCTGCCGCATAGTCGCTGCTTGCCGTATAAGATGAAGAAAAGGATACTTCAACGATTTGCATGCATCCTCTGACTTAGGCGCATAGCTATTTTTCGCATAGCTCCTTCATGGAAATGCTCTGCTGTAAAAAATAAAACATAATTATTATGATGACGTATGCAGTGACGTTCTATGCGTAACTATCATCTATACAAATTATGGAGCGGGCACTGCTTTTAAGGTTGTGTCAGACTGGATTATACGGTGAAGAGGTATGTATCAAGGCCTTTTTCGCGTAGGCTTTTTCTTACTTTGCCGCATAAGCATATTTGATTATACCGCATAAGTTCTAGAGCTTACTGTCTCTCCATGCCGCAGAAGAATCACTTCTCTTTGTCGCATAAGCACTTCAACTACTAAAATTTTGCATAAGAATCACTGTCTTTGGATGCGTGGGTATTAAGTTCACGGCTAAAAGCATATAGTCTTGCCTCTTGCTACTATTTCCAATGTATATACTGCTTGTATGGTTACTTTAGCGCATATGCTTTATGCACATAGTCCAAAATTTTCCATGCTTCTATAAGACCACTTCAAAGTTTTTAAGCCTTGAACAAGTTTAAAATACTTTGAAAGAAGCATGGGATAAGAAATCATCGTGGCGCATAAGAGTTTCATATATATTTTCAATGGTCTATTCTGAACCGACAAAATCTCTTCAAACTCCCGAAGCGACCCGGTCTATAGGTGCGAGAATCGAGGTGTCTGTTTTGTTGTTGGTTGGCCACATATCAAGAGAATCGAGGCACTCTATAGGTATGAATGCGGCGATTTCTTGATTTAACACTATTAATGGTGCATATGAATAGACACTGATGGCGCATGGACTTTGCCTATAAATATCGCTACTGAAGAGAATTTTTTTTTACCTTTTACAAACTTTTGAATCTTCTTGAGTCTTCTCTCTCTCTTCTTTACTTCTTTTTACAATGTCTCCTAAATCATCCTCCTCCTCGATGAAGATGTCTGGCAAACGTAAGGCTATGGCCGCAGAGAATGTTGCCAACCCTTCGCCACCAACCACTCACCCCGATGTCTAAGAAAAAATAATGGTTAGAAGAAGACCTTAACTTAGTGAAGAAGATGACCACTATCTCATAGGCATCCAAAACATAGAGACACACTTGCATCATTATGTGCATGGATGAGAAATCATTATGAATATGTACAGATGAACATATACTGCTGAAGCGCATGGTCATAGCTACAAAGCTTCGTCACGAATATGCGTTAATAGAAAAACTTCCTTTATGCACATGGTTATGGATATCTATGAACTCCTATCATGAACATGTGTTGGAGTCCTATGCGCAACTGCTCCTCGCATAAATATTGTTGTCTTGAGGTACTGTATCATAAATATGCACAATATGCTTTATGTGCCTTAGTCTTAGGAATTTGTCTCTGTGAATGAATTTGTTATGCGCCTGGACATGATTCTAAAGAGCATTTTATGCGCATGTCCCTTATGTGCCTAGAGTTTTCTTTTTTCAAGTTTTTAGATAATCCTAAATAACTTGTCTTTTTTTTTGTAACTGCAGTGTCGTTGCCCCGCTGAATGAAATCCTTTTTGGGTCTGTCCTCGGGATGATTGGAACAAACTTTGATGAGGACATGATACACCCTGCCATGGCCAAAATCAACAAAACTTAGCCTACCAATCGGCAGAAGATAATAGCCCAGCAAGATGAAGTCTTCCATAAAAATCAAATGAATAGCTGGAAGACCCCTACGGGTGGTGGCCATTCTTACAAGAAACCAGCATTCTTGTTTGGGATGAGTTGCCCACAATAGACCCTATTGTTCTAAAAATCAAGGTGGAATGGTATTTTGACTCAAATGGTAGGAGGATGCATCTGCCCAAAATTGACTGTCAACTGTCGTTGTCACCTTTAATCAGGTTGCTTCTAAGAGAAGGATGAACTGGGATTACTCCAAACCAAGGAGGAGTCTTTGTAGGCTAGATTTATTGTAAGTTTAGAAACAACAAAAGAGATACATTTGACTGTGTTCGGGAGCCCCTTCGTACTCCCTACGAAGCTTGAGACCTGGCACCATCGTTAATGAAGTGGGTCCTGAACTTCTCACCTTTGGTGCTGACATCGCTAACCAACTTTTAAATGCAAAAAAATCATATCCCTCAGGTTCTCTTCGTTTAAGTGGTTGGACACACCATGCTAATCCTTGGAGCAATATGTCATTATGGATGCTTTCAAAATATGAGGGCACTTTAAACAGATTGGCTTGTATCATGCCCCGAGGGCTACTATTTATCGATTATAAGTGAATTCGTATATGTCCGTTGCCTTATAGAAATGTATAACTGTCGTACTGGCACATTATATATGCCTGCTGGTGAGATGGGTTTAACCCTTCACGATATGTATGCTGTTTCAAAGCTGCCTTGGGGGCACAAAAGCGTATGAAGAATATTCTCTTTATAATGAGGAGATCAAGGCTCTGGAGAAGAAGGATCTGGAGCTAATGATAGTGTACAAATTGTTACTGTGTCATCTTTATATCTGCCAGAAGATGGCGAAGGATGGAAATAAATCTAAGGGAGCTTCCCCATATTCCAATAATTGGTGTAGTTATCTTTTTACTAAACCAAATAATCAACCAAAAAAGGTCGGCCACTTCTCCATCCAACAACTCTCGACCGAAGAAAAAATTAAAAATATTGATGGAGGAAGTGGGTGAGACAAACCCGAAGGTAGACGAGTTTGGCGATAGACCACAGATTCCCGTCTATAATTACTTCTACCAGGACTTGCATAAGTTGTCCCATAAAGCAATAGTAGACGGATATTTGATGCCCTGGTTACGCAATTGTGGAGTCCTTAGAGGCCCAGGAGCGATCAAAAGGGTAAGCAAAAATCTTATCCTTCCGACTGTAAAATTGGCTTTTGGATATAAACTAGCCATGCTTCCAGCTATTCTCTCCAGCATTCACAGAGGAATGTAAGGCTTTGTTGACAAAGTATTGAATTACAGCAAGGAGTCAGGTGATTTTGTTAGGGTAGAGCTACCCTACCATTATCTGATGGGTTGGTTGATTCTTCATCACTCACAATTGATGAGGCCGGGTACAAAAACTGGTACAAAAGAAGAAGACGCTTTTATCCGTCGTTACCGCAAGATGAAATGGCTTCACACTAGCATCCCAATCTGCAGAAAGACGCTAGGTTTCCTGAAAGAGTATGACCTTTACAAAATATTGCCTCATTTTATTGGGGGTCAAGAAGGTGATTCATTAGAAGATGAGGGAGCTATACTTCTAGCTTACCCAGAGGAGCATTTCATTGGCTAATTTTAATCCGGCCCTCGCACTTAGTTTATCAGAAAATGAATTCTATTTTCCTATAACATTATTTACTAAGTCAATTTGTAGGTCAATTCTGCTACCAAAAGCTTTTATTAGGTAATTCGAGCCCTTGTCTCGGATACAACGACAGTTTGATTGATGGCACCCGAGCATGGCTATATTTTAGTGTCGGGTGCACAAGAGCACAATTCATGTTGCCCAACAAAGATGTCGAGACTTATATACTCTTTGCTGCGGCTAAATTTTAGGTTTTGTTGAACCCTCTTCACCATACTTATGATCGAGAGGGAAATTTTATAGTTGGTACCAAGCGAAAAGATTCTGAAAAAGAGGTAAAAAAATCCTAAAAACTTCTACTAGAAAATTTTGATATTGTACCTACAACTACAACAACGTTTAAGAAAAAAATTATGCCCAATCCTTCTGCGGCAGATATTGATACTTCTCTAAAACAAAAAGCGTTATCAGGCGACACCCACGGTCTTATAAGAAAACAAAGACCATTGTCGTTCGGGAACAAAAGAAGATAAAGGAGCTGAAGCCTGCTCCCAAAAAGAAATCTGCCACGAAGTCCACATCAAGTATAGTGGAAGAAGAGAAAATAGAGACTATGGCTCTGATCATTCTGGAGGTAGATCTTATCCTAAGCAATGTCCATATCAGTAGAACCACTCTGTTCATTAATAATCAATCCACTTTATTAGACTTTCCCCAATGATATTTCTTGTATTGTGTAAAAATCTGGGGTAAAGTCAAAAACTATCAAAGAAGTCAACTCCCAAAGTGCTTTCCCCTGTCGAGGAAGATATGTAGGACCGTTAGGGCAACTCTAGAGGGGGGGTAAATAAAGTACGTGTGTGCAGCAGAAATAATAAACTCTAATTAAAAAATTAAGCTACGTAAAGGCAGTATATGTACCAACAAATATATCACTTATGAATATACAATAAATTAAGAGTTGAGAAGAGCAAATGCAAATACCGCAATTTTATCTTAGTTTTTCTCTGAGAGGACTAGTCCAGGCCCAAGAACTCTTGCTCGAAGTTGTATCTACTATAATCACCAATAGTGAATCATAAGCTTTAATCCGAAGGCTTGCAAACTTCTTACAACATTGAGCTTAGATCCGAAGGCTCGAAAGACTTCACATGTGCATTTGATCCGAAGGACATGCCGACTTCAAACACTAGAGAACTTAACAAACCAAGATTTTTATAACTCGATCATACTTCTAAACTGGAATTGCGTTGGCACTAGAAGGTTGGGAGTTGATCCTGGAAATGAAGAAGGTTTATATCTCAGGAAGATAGAGATATAAAAGTTAATGAACGAGTTTAATAAGAATATGAAAATTCAATCTCTATTTATAGGATTTTTCTGAACCGAGTTTGGACCGAGTTCAGATGTCCAACATTCAAAAAATTGAACGTTAGAATCCTGGTCTTACGGAGTAACATTGCAAACTGGGTCTTAGGGTGACCGAATTCGCCCCGAGTTTGCCCGAGTTCGCTCAGAGTTCTGTCCGAACTCTGTTGGTCTGTTTTCAGAATGTTGGGTCCAAGTTTGGTTGCTTCAGGCTGTTTTAAGTGAACTAGGTTCTGATTTAATATGGGTTTGGGTTTTCTAGTGCCAATACGAACCCGATATATATTTTGTTCTAGACTCAATGAATATAAAATACAGACTCAATAACACAGCTTGTAGACTTGTTGCAGCATGTCTTCGACAAAGTAACAAAGATGCAATGATTATTATTTTATGTGCCATATTGAGTCATATCAGATCATCGTTAGTCGATTATCAAAATTGAATTTACGGTTATCCATTTGGGCCAACAAACTTTTCTATTTTGATAATTAACAAACTGTGATAAGTACATAATATTCATACATGGGCACAGATCTTTGAAAAGTATAAGGCTCCCCCGTAGTTCCTAAATGATGGTATAGGCACATCATTGGTCCTTGTCTTCTTTTGTATTGCTTCTTGCGTCCTTTTGTACTTATTTTGCGTATCGGTCCTTTTTCTTCCCCTTTGTTATTTTATCAAAATGATATAGCTTGTGGAGCAAATATAGACAACATATGAAACACAAAGTAAAAAGAAGAAGATATAATTATAAATTATAAATACTATTTAATGACATAAATAAAAGTTATAAAAAAAATCTATCCGAGTATCCATGATTCATGCATTTGAACTCAATTACTTTAGCATGTTATATGAATATTCTTTAGATAAACATGAATATAAAGGAGAGAACCAAAATCGTTGAGAATGAAAAATTTAGATGACTGGAATGCTCCCCTACAAAGTATGACCTATCTAAATATAGATAATCATAAACTTTTACAGATACTCCGTATACTATGAACACAATAAAAAAAAGCTTTCATAGTACATAATATAGTAAAGATATAGCCTAGAAAATATACCAATTCTAACCAGAATATCATCATCATCAATTTCTACTAAAGACCGAGCCAATAAATACTGATCGTCACCAGTAATTTTAAACGCCTAGTTAAAACTAAAAATTACAGTTCTTGACGATAACAGTTGCCAAATTTAAGTCAAAAAGTAGACATTGAATTCGTTGTTTTCTTCAAAATAATAAATTACAGAAAAGACCTTAACAAATCATGATTCTATAAAGTGCCGATCATCTTGGGTTAGCTGTAGGAGCCGGATCCCAGCTAGCGGTGATCCGAAGATACTTAAATACTGTGTCGCTTAGGCTATTTACGTCTTTTTGACAGAAGGGCCCTTTCAACTTATACCCAAAATAATTTTTACTTTTACAGAACTTAGATTTAAAAAAATTCAAGCAATTTAAGTCTTCCTACATCATTCAAATTCAGAATTCCTAATTCTTGACAAATAAAATTGAGGCGATACTTGGCTAGGGGATTAGTAAAGATATCAGCAAAATATTGTTTAGAGTTAACAAAAGAATTAAGCAAATATTGTAAATCTCATTTCACAAAGATAAAAAAATATATACTTGAAAAATATGCACTAAATAAATAAGGTGGTCTAAGAACATATGATTCAAATCCATATTTACTCATATGCAATAATCAATAAAACATCTAAAAATACTCAACTACTAGTCATGTTAGATGAAATAATAAGAATTAACTAAGCATGCTTATCATAAGTCTCATATTAACAAATGAAAAATTAAAGACATGCTTGATTCTATAATTTAGCCAGTTAGGAAGGAAATATTTTTTTTATGTTACCAAAGTAGCTTTCGTTGCTATACTTATGTTGGTACAATTGCTTGAAAGATGACATTTATATCTTTGCAACCACTAACATTCTCCTTGGTGCTAAATCTTGACACAAGGCGTTCTACCTACATCATTAGGCAGAAACTTTGGTATCCAAGATTTGGATCCATATTTGTTAGCTTTTGGTATCTACATAAACTTGTTCATACCAACCAACTGTTTAATATTATATTATTGTGAAATGTGTCCATGTAGACCACAGTAATGACATATAGCATGGACATAAGTGTTAGAAACAGTATGGTGAATATGACTATGTAAAGTGGTGCATTGTGTCTTACGTGGATATTTGTAATAAAATGCATGATTAGAAAGTTTGGCCTTCTTGGGCTGTCTTATGAGTTTCCTTGGGTTTTGAGTGACACGTATTAGATTGGAAAGCAGTCTCTACAAACTATTTTCCTAATCTAATTTCCAACTTTTTGGATGTATCGTATAACTCAGTATATCTAGCAGGTAAGATATCAATTCTAATAAGTGTATTACTACTCTTTTTCTTCTCTATTTCATAATCTTCTTTGAGCTTGATATAATCCTTGTCCTGTTGCTCATTTCTAAGAAGTGATTCGTGTAAGTTCAATCTAATTGATGCTAATTCATCTGAATCACTTGGGAATTGTGTCTTTCTGATATCATCTAGGAGTGTGGACAATTTATCAATCTAAATTTTGTGTGCCTTGAGTTCCTTCTTCGAGTTTTTATATTTATCAAGCAGTAATTTGTGATCATCTAGAAGGTCACTAAAGGCATCACCTAGTTCATCAAATATAAAGTCATCATATAGGGGGTTCGTAGATACCTGATCAAATGCCATTAAGCACACATTTGCAAAGTTGCGAGGATTCTTTTCTACTTTAAAATTGCTTGCTTCGCTTTCACACCATATGCTTGTCTTAGCATTTTCTTCTACTTCTATATCGCTAGTTTCTTCTTCATGCATATTCTCATAAGTAGCTTCAAGAAGTTTCCAGATCTCATATGAGGTTGCACAAGAAAAAAAACGATTAAGTTCATTATTGTCTAAAGTAAAGTAAAGAGCATTCATTGCTTTTCCATCAAGACTAGCTAATCTCTTTTCTTCTTCCGTGTAGTCATAATAAGGTTTGTTAACAATATTACAAGTAAGAGGAGAAATGATAGTAGGTTTTCTGTAACCTTCAATAACATTAGTCCATACGTCAAAACCAAGTGATTTTAAGCAAAATCTCATCAATGTCTTCCAATATGTGTAATTATTTCTATCAAACATGGAGGTCTATATATGGATTGTCCTTCCTTTATAAAGTTAGCCATAAGCATTCTAGAGTGTATAAACTAAGCATAGTTTAATAAAAACCTGCTATGATACCAATTGTAGAGGCAATTAGGATCAGAAACCAATTCAGAGAGTACCTGCTCTGATACCAATTTAGAGAGTACCTACTCTAATTCCAATTGTAAGACTGTTAGGGCAACTCTAGAGGAAGGATGATAGAGTATGTGTGTGCAGCAAAAATAATAAACCCCAATTAAAAAATTAAGCTACGTAAAGGCAGTATATGTATCAACAGATATATCACTTATGAATATGCAGTAAAGTAAGAGTTGAGAAGAGCAAACGCAAACACCACAATTTTATCCTGGTTTCCCTCTGAGAGGACTAGTCCAGGCCCGGGAACTCTTATTCGGAGTTGTATCCACTATAATCACCAATAGTAAATCACAAGCTTTGATCCGAAGGCTTGCAAACTTCTTACAACATCAACATCAAGCTTTGATCTGAAGGCTCGAAAGACTTCATACGTGCATTTGATCCGAAGTGCATCCGACTTCAAACACTAAAGAACTTGACAAACCAAGCTTTTTATAGCTCGAGCAGACTTCTAAATTGGAACCGCATTGGCACTTGAAGGCTGGGAGCTGATCTTGGGAATAAAGAAGGTTTATAGCTCAGGAAGATAAAGATATGAAAGTGAGTGAATGAGTTTAATATAATATAGAAATCTAATCTCTATTTATAGGATTTTTCTGAACCGAGTTTGGGCCGAGTTCAGATGCCCAATATTCAGAAAATTAAACTTTATAATCCTGGTCTCACGGAGTAACATTGCAAACTGGGTCTTAGGGTGACCGAGTTTGCCCCGAGTTCTGTCCAAACTCTGTTGGTCTATTTTCAGAATGTTGGGTTCATGTTTGGTTTGGTTTAGGATATTTTGAGTGGAATAGATTCTGGTATAATATGGGTTTGAGTTTTCTAGTGCCAATACGAACTCGATGTACATTTTTGCTAGACTCAATGAATATAAAATACAAACTCAATAACACAACATGTAGACTTATTGCAGCATGTCTTCAGCAAAGTAACGGAGATGAACGATTGTCATTTTATGTGCCATATTGAGTCATAGTAGATCATAGTTAGTCGATTATCGAAATCGAGTTGACAGTTACCCATTTGGGCCAACAAGATATACAAATAAAAATCTTATTTCCTGTACCTGAGACTGTTTGTCATTAAATTCGAAAGTTCTAAGCGAGCTTGATTTATCAACAAACGAAAAAAGTATAAAAGAGGTCCTAGATGAACAAACTAAGTAAACTATTTTTGATTTTGGGGTGTGGCGATGGACAAGGAGTGCTATGGAATCTCCTTTATTTCGTGGATGATCCGATGCAGGGTGAGGAGTCGTACGTTCTCTTTTTGCTCGTCTCGTTATGCTCTCTCTCTGTATTGGTCGGGGGTGGTATCCTTTCTCTCTGAAGCAGAAGAATAAAAGCCCTTATAGAATGTTCAAGTTGTTCTTATTTATAGCCATCAAGCTGATGGGTTATGGATGCCGCATATGCCTTTGTTTGGTGGCCGCATAAGGCCCCTTTCAACAAAATATGGTTGCAACTATCGTTGCATGCCATGGGCTGATTGCCACGTGGTCTTGGTTGAGATATATTGTTGAAGAGATCTCGAGGTTATTTTTAGCCTGTTGTGTGCGTTACTTGGTCAAATGGACACGTAGTCAGCACCAACTGTATGAAGATCTCTGCAGTTGTAAAGGGAAGATCTTGTGAGCTGGAGGCCGAATAGCAACTTGGCCTCATGGGTCTTATAGCCGCATAAGTGCTTTTGTTTAGGGCTTGGTCGAATGGATACTCTGTCCGTATGGTGGCAAGGCCATATGGGTCTTGTAGTCGCATACGTGCTCTCATTGGGTCTCGGTCAGATAGACACTCTGGTCGCATTTTGGCGAGGCCGCATAGGGCATAGCCGTATAGGCGGGAACACGTGGCATGGCACATTTATCGAAGCAATTAATGTACTGTATGACTTGTTATCTTTTTCTGAGCTATCATCTTTACGAGTCTTGAAGCATATCAGAGTGATGAATGATGTGTCAGAGGTTTTGACAAATATCAAAATCTGTGTCATGGGGTCCTTATGCGGCCTTCCTGCTCTGTGGTCTTTCAGGCTGCATATAGTATACTATGCGGCTTCTTGATCTTTGGTTTGACCCGACCGCATGTAGCTTCTCTGCGGCTTCTTTGTTCTAACCATATGTGGCGTCTCTGCGACTTTGGTAGCTCAGGACGCATGTTGCTTCTCTACGGCTTGTTAAGGGGGCATGACCTTTATGCGGCCTACATGATTTTTTATGCTTCTACAAGACTCCCTTTAATGTTTCCAAAATGCTAAGTTTGGAATACTTTAAAAGAAGCATGGATGAGCTCTATTGGCCGTATATGCAGGTCATGCCGCATAGCCTCGTTGCCGTATAGTTGTCTCTGATAGGACGTCCGATCATTAAATGAGGAGATTTGCTTTGATCTTTGTACGAATCTCTTAGGATTCTGTGCTGTCTCCTGACACGAGGCTCAAGGTATCAGTTTTCGAGGGGATTTAAAATGAATCCCGCAAATTGAGACATTAGATTCATTCTTATAACTACTTTGGTTTACTGCCTCGATCTCTTTCTGCTGCTTTTGAAGCCTATAAATAGACGACTAGGAGGAGAGGGATAGCTTCATTTCTTTGCTTCGTTTCCTCTTCTTTGTGAACGATACTGACAGTAGCGACTCTCCTTGCTGAGGAATTTGTCAGGGGCAGTCTTGATCCTTGGCCCCCTGATTTCAGTACTTTACTTGGAGGTAGGGGAGTACTGCGTTCTTCATGTTGGACTTCCATGGACATAGAGACACCCCTGCACAGTATTACTGCATGGACGAGAAATCGTCTAGAATACGCTCAGACTTTTACCCAGCCTTGTCGCATGGATAAGAGATTATCACGAACATACGCAGGAATTTTTTATTAGTCTGTCGCATGGATGGACAACCATTATGCTGCGACTAAGATCCTGCCACATAGATAAAGGCTCGACCTGGACATGCGACAACCATGATTCTGTCGCATGAATGAAAGCTCGATCCAGACATGCGACAATCATGACTCTGCCGCATGAAAGAAACCTCATACGCCGACTAGGCTCTGCCACATAGATGTCAACTTTGTCTTTGTATGATAATATCATATGTTTTCCTTGTGCAGGTTTTGTTCCCCCTCGTACAAGCTTTGTTCCCCCTCGTACGACTCATGATGGAGCATGAAAGGATATCATAACACCCTTTGTTCGGGGTGAAGACCAACTTTATGTGGCGGTTCGCCAAGAACTGATCTAGGAGACAAGGTTAGTTTGGCAAAAACCAATCTAGGAGACGAGGATGAACATCCCGTATCGTGCGCTGAGCTGTCCTAGTTCATGCAGCGTGCCATCTGCGTTTCTCCCTTTTATGTGGTTTGCTATCAGTTGGGAGATTGAGGGGTTGATGATAGGAATTGGATTAATTGCCATTCCTGTCGTCGGTCTTTCCGTATGATTATAGAGCGCCTGCTCCTTCTCTTCCCTTGCTATCTGTTGATATGGATTCTTTTCTATATAGTGAGGTTTGTACTGTGGAAGGATGATCCAGAAAGTATTAAATTTTGCTGCGGTCTCGACTTGTGTCAGTAGCGACGACATCAGGAGGGATGGTTCTAATAAAAAATGTTTGTATCAACGAGACTTCATGCACACCCTTTAAAACAAGTTTCCATCATATGTACTCATGACCTTGAATACTAATAAAAAACCCGAATGTAATAGATTTCCATTATATGTACTGTCACCCTCACATTTTTATTCAAGGGTAGTTTGGTAATTGACATGGGTATTTTTATTTTAGGATTATTTATAATTAAATAATATGCATGCATGATTATTTATTTGTTATACTATTTAATTATTGCTAGTTTTAGATTTATTTTAGACTTGTGTAGTGGACCTAACCTATATTATTAGAAGCATGAACCAACATTTTAGATGAGGTTAGATTGAGCCCATGAATTAGGCCCATGGATTAGGAGGTTGGATTAAGTAGTAAAACCATTAGACTAGAACCTTCTCTCCCTAATTAATTTCTTCATGAGAGGCCCTAAGGGGTAATTGAGACATTTTACATTGCTTGAAGAGGGGTTATATGGCCTGCTATGCTAAAGAAGAGAGAAATTATTTTACTTCACAAATTCCCAATTCCTTTAGATCTACATTCTTCCCTCTTTCAAATTCCTTCATTCCTTCACCATTACTTCACCAATTCTTCACAAATCCCTTCCCTATTCTTCATTGGAGGCTTCTACATCAAGGATCTACAAGAAGGAAGCAAGGAGCAAGAAGAAGGAGGCCAAGATCTACCAGAAGAGGAGGTACTTTACATTTGGGGACTTTTCATTGGAAATCCATCTCCCAATAGGTACATTTTAATTTTTCCCTTCTAATAGACTCTAGATCTAAGATTTAACTATGATAAACTAACCCACATGCATAAGCTACCCATAGAAATTAGTTTTAGGTTCATCGGAGACCTACGGTGGAAGTTATGTGCATTTTGGTGTCAATTTTGGAGGAATTCCGAGATTGGCACATTTAGTGTTTGTCATTTGGTCAAATAGATCTAAATGACATATGAGTGCTTGTTTGTGACTAGTTTTGTATCCACAATTGGGTACATGTAGGCTGTATCTCGTCAATTTGATGAAACAGATTAATTTTGGAGGTTTTCCTCCGACACGGGGACTTGTGCATATCACATTGCGACACAGACACGTAGTTAATCTAATTACTATACGTATTATTCATATTTAGTGTATTAGACTTGTTCATGTCTCCTGGGATGCGTTTGGTTGTGTGTTGGAGCCGTATCGTAAGCGTATCATAGAGTTAGTGTAATACGGGTGCGGTACACTCCACGTGTTTGATGTTTTGCATCGAATTCTATGCGTACATGTGTGTGTGTGTGTGTATATATATATATATATATATATATATATATATATATATATATATATATATATAAATATATATATATGATATTTATGTGATATATGTATGTTTATGATAGTGTATATGAGTTTGTGTATAAGTATATATGTATATGTGTATATATATATGTACTTGTATATATATGTATGTGAGTGTTTGATTATATGTGTGTGTGTATAGATATGTATTTATATACATAAGTAATTGTGACCTTGATATATATATATATATATATATATATATATATATATATATATGTGATTGTAGGTATAGATATATATATATAGATAGATTGGTATATATATATTTATATACATAGAGGAATGTGTTTGTGTCTGTGTGTGTGTGTGTGAGGGCGAGAGTTTCAGTCATTGGAAACTGAAGAGACTGTGCAGAGGAGCAGTGAGTACTCAAGATAGCTCACTGTGCAGTGAGCAGAACAGAGAGTATCAGCAGCTCAGTGTATAGTGAGCACAACAAAGGGTATCAACAGCACTGTGCAGCAAATGAAGAAGAGCAGTTCAGCAACTTGAGCAGCAACTCGGGCTTGCACAACATCCTTAAAGAGCAGTGACTGAAGAGATGTGCAGCTCGAGTTAGGAGGCAACTGCAATAGCTTTCCTTCTGCAGTACAGTCGAGCTGAAGAGCACCAACTGCAGCTCTCAAGCAGTGGCAGCAAGGTGTTTAGCCACAGTACAATCAACAATAATGCACAACCAGTACATTGGCTCGTGCAGCCAAGGAAGAGGGGTATCAGCTGTGTAGCATGATTGGGCATTAACAGTCAGTGCACTGTACAGTATCTGCACAGTGCAGGATATGCACAGCAATACTGTGTACCAGTGTATCCATGTATAGTTCATTGTCCAATTTCAGTATCACAGAGTATCAATTCAGTCGAGACACAATGAAGAGAGGCTCGGGCATACAACAAGGAGAGGATGAACTGTTCAGTTTTAGTCCCTTAGTATTTTAGTTCAGTTGTTTACTTGGGTTTGGGTTATCAAGGTTTTAGTTTCAGTTAATTTTTAGTGAGTTAGTAACAGTTAGCAATTAGTTAGTTGAGGTTTTAGTTTAGCTTGGTATTGTTAGTGAGATAGGTATATTAGTGTTAGTTAGTTTAATGTTAAGATGTGGTTATATAGTTAGTGAGTTATATATATATATATATATATATATATATATATATATATATATATATATATATACTTGTTATACAATAAATAGTTATTGGGATACTTGATATATATATAGTTAGCTATATGAGTATGTATGTATACATGTAGTTATGGGTTGTTGGTAGTAGTAGATATATTAATATAGTTAGTCTAGTATACACATACTAATAGGTAGTATATATTGTTAGTAGTTTAGATACACATATAGCTAGTGTTTGAGGTATTTATATATATGTATTAGCTATATCAATAGGGTTTGGATTACCTTAGGATACCAAGATAATACCAAGGTATTGGGCCGATACCTAAGATATTGACTTTGGGTATCGAGATAGGTGCGATACGCATTGGCACAAGGCCAAGATATCCTATTTTATTTGTATTGTTATAGTATTATAATATTTGACTTGAATATATATATAAAACACTATTTTCATATACGAAAACTTGAGTATCTTAGGATACAACTTTTTGAGTATCTTGTAGTATCATAGCTTAGCTAGTATAGCTTAGTTTCATAATGTATCGACTTAGTGACCTAGTGTTAGACTCTTGCAACCTAGATTTCATTGGTTTGACCTAGAAATGACTTATTGACCTAGAATTGTATCAACTTAACTTATTTTTATTTCCGAACCTTGTATTGATGCAACATACTATATATAGGTTTGTGTGACACCAGCTTGGGCATCGAAAAACACACCTTGCTCAGGACTTCAGGCGAGTACATTTAACTGATAGTTTTCAATTCATAATATTGTATATATGCATGTTCTAAAATTATACACTTGATTTCGACATAGTGATTCCACGGACTGGTACTACATGGATCCCGTCAAGAGATGTTATCCCCTACCGTGTTCAGCGGATACTCGTGTACAAGTATCTCATCGTGTATATTGGGTATTGATTTTTATTTCGTGTTCACACACTGCCCGTATTCAGTGTGCTTATTCGTGTACATACACCGCTCGTGTTCGGTGGTAATGATATTCGTGTATACCCACTGCTCGTGTTCAGTGGTTGTATTTCGTGTTCGTAGCGTGTCGTGATTGGATCCATCGGCATTAGTTGGGGGTGGGAGAGTAGGAGTTGATTATGTGATCAAAGCCCCATTGTTATATCGTGTACATTCTGGTTACAAACCTCACTTGTAATCGTCTTACCTGATCATGTTCACCCAACCCGATCACATAATGAACTTGTATTCTGAGGCACATTAGTTTAGATTGCAGTTATTTTATCATATTGGTGATATTCATATTGTTGATCTATATTCTCGTACATTTCCTGTATATCTATTGTTCATTCATTCATATATTTAGTGATATTGTATTTTATTTCTATATCTGTTTTATATGCACGATTATGTTATTGAAACTGCTTTCAGAGGTATGTACTTTGCTTCAATCCTGACTGGATATATTTTTCCAGATGACTGGCTTATAGAGCAGTGTTCCACATTCTACGGGTCGCAGGATGCTGTACCTTTAGAGGATACTCCTATAGACTAGGAGGACTTAGATGCAGAGCCCGAGGAGGTCTAGTTTATTTGTGTTGGATTGTATTAGAATATTATTTGTTGAGATTCACAGTTTGTATTATTATTTCAGATTGTGGATTGTATCTTATTCTTTCCTTCGCTATTCCATTCGTGCAATATCTTTCTTAGTTTGTTTTGTGATTGAGATTAGTCATACTTGTGAGATACCATATTGCTCCTCCGTTTAGAGTTGAGATAATTGACAGGTACCATATTATATTGTTGAGATGTTAGATAGTTAGAAATGACCCAGACAGCATTCTACCACCGATTCTGCGGCGTACGCTGGACGTAACCACGTACTCGTGCCCGAATATCCTGGCGCGGGTCGTGACACATACTCATGATCTTGAATATTAATCAATAAAGTCTCTTATTTTTTAGAATTTTGTATGTTGTGGACCTTTGGGTATTATACTAGAGGTAATATGGACGTAGTAAAATACCGTAGCTTTTTAAGGATATCCCGCTGGGTGATCTTTGGTGGACTTATTACTTTTTGTGCACTAGGCTGCAAGTAATAAGTTTGAAACAGGCCTTGCCAGAGGTGGCATGGATGTGACAAGTTTGGTGGACTTAACAACTTTGGCGCACTTAAATTTAAGAGCAGGTGATAAGTTGAGATGACGACTGGTGATAGTCGTAGGGAGAAGTTTCCTCAGAGGTCACTTGGACATGGCACACTCTCAGGGGAGGATATGGAGACGATAGCTCAGAGGTGACATAGACGTGAGCTGATCAATATCTATACTGAGAGGTTAGGTACGATCCTGGTATTTTTGTGGAAGGAGAAGGAAGCATGCCAGAGGTAGTATGGACGTGGCTGTTTGCTTCCATTGAGGAAATCCCCCTGGGGGACTCTTGGTGGACTTATTATTTATTGCACAAGTTGAGTGCAAATAATAAATTAAAAAAATTATTATCAGAGGTAATATGGACGTGATAGATTTTGTGGACCCATTACTCTTTGCGCATGTTAGTGTAAGTAATAGGTTTGAGACAAGCCCTACCAGAGGTAATATGGACGTGGCAGTTTTTGTGGACTTAACACCGCTAGTGTACCTTGGTGAGTACGGATGATAAGTGGGGATGACAACCAATATCAGAGGTAATATGGGCGTGATGATCGATAGCCAAAATCTGGAAGGTTTGCTCAAAGGTAATATAAAAATGGCAAACTCAGGTGGAAAAAAAATTTAGGACGATAGTTCAGAGGTAATATAGACATGAGTCGATGTCCGAGAAACTCACTGAGGAGTTATTTGCTGAGTGTGGTATATCCGAGAATGAAGATAGACCCGAGAATTGCTCCACTAGGAAGATCGTCAAGAGGATAGCTCAGAGGTAATGTAAACATGGCTAGTGTCTAACGAGATTGGTTTGAGTGGTAACTGCAGGAGTGTGCAAGTGGACCTGAGGACTGCTCCACTAGGGAGCTTTAAGGATCCATCATTCGTTGCATATCCAGGACTCTTGGATACAAATGATGGTGTTTACATGAATTTATAAAGAAGGAGAAAAAGTTACAAATAGGCACTTGCTGGAGATGAAGAACCAAGAGTGTAGAGATGTACATCTAGTTGTCCCGCTGGGGATAAGGGGAGTACAAGTCAAGTTTAGACATAGTACTTTTTTAGGAACTTGCCATTGATAGGCATCATAAGCAAGTTGTCGTTGGGTTTTTTGAGCCGGTAGGCGCCGTTGGAGAATACCGATTCTACGATGAATGAAACTTCCCATTTGGGTTAGAATTTGTCGGCCGTCTTGTGGGTCATAACCATTAGTCTTCTTACTGTTAGGACGAGATCACCCACTTGGTAGGTCCTCTTCTTCATCCGTTTATAGAAGGATCCCGAGAGACGTGCTTGGTTTAGCTTAATGCGCTGTTGAGTTAAGAGACATTTCTCATCAAGTGCTTCTAACTCTTGTAGCCGTCGACGGTGATTGTCGTTGACGGTTAATTGGAGGGAGAGAGCTACTCGGAGTGAAAGGATTTGGATCTCGAGCGGGATGAATGCTTCGCTTTCGTACACCAGAAAGAAAGACGTATTTCCAGTAGCTGTCTGAACCTTTGTACGGTAGGCCCAAAGACATTCATCCAACTTCTCATTCCAGTCGCATTTGTTGGATGACACAAATTTTTTGAGTAGCTTTATGATGGTCTTGTTGAAGGCTTCTGCCAGACCATTTGCTGCTAGATTATATGTAGTTGATGCTATATTATGAATGTGGTTTTTTTCGCAAAACTAGTAGAACGCGTGACTTGTGAACTGTGGACCGTTATCGTGGATGATCCTTTGTAGTAAGCTGAAGCGGTATATGATGTGATGCTTGACAAAGCTGATTATGTTTGATGTCTTGACTTTAGTGAGTGGTACGACTTTAACCCACTTAGAGAAGTAGTCG
Organism: Iris macrosiphon; assembly: GCA_036927795.1. Taxonomy (NCBI): domain Eukaryota; kingdom Viridiplantae; phylum Streptophyta; class Magnoliopsida; order Asparagales; family Iridaceae; genus Iris; species Iris macrosiphon. Next base: position 66,539,482 of record JAYESA010000014.1, read on the forward strand.
GTAATGGCGAATGTCACAACCTGCACCCGGTGTAGGGGCACGAGTAGTGACAACGTCCAGCCTGTGCCGCAACATCGACGGTAGAATACTGTTTGGGTAAATTATCTATCTAGCAATCAAGATATAATAATGCCACCAATAAAATATAAATACTCAATTATAGATCTATAAGATGGAACAAAAGAACGAATATGATATAATTAACTGAAGAGTCAAATACAACTCACAAGACAAAATAATATCCAATGAGTCATATAAAGAAATACTAATAACAAAAGTTGGAGACAAATTCAGTATAAATAAATCTATTTACTGAGCTACGGTACTGGGTCGTTTGCAGGGATGAGACCCTCCTGAGCCAAGGTCTCTGGATCTAAGCAAACTACGTCCTGAGGCCCGTAGTGGGTGGCATACCACTCCTCAGTGTCATTTGGGAAAAATATATCTAGTCAGGAAAGGAGCAAAGTACATCTCTAACAGCAGTTCCAATGAATGATATAAACTATGTAAAAGTAAATAGAGCGAATATACAAGATGCAATGTACAGGTACAAGAGATATGCATAATAGGAATACTGGAATTAAATACAAGAAATGAGCATCATGGAAATGAGCAAGAATACTACTACTAAGTGAGTGAGTACCAACTTCAACATGTGATCGGCTTGGGAACTTGCACAAGGATTAGGGCCTGGTTAATCATACGTGGGATATATGATCAACACTCACAATGACATGCACAAGGAGGGTATGATCATATATCTACACTAACATTCCCACCCAGACTGGTGTAGTGGATCCAACCATGGTACTTTATGACACGGGATTCACTGGGTAGGTAGCTAGTCTCCCCAAGAATCAATGTTTGTACATGTACAAGAAGAACAAGATGTACAAGAATAACTAGGAACAAGGCTTGCACAAGATATACCATAAATACCAAGGAATAATATCTCATCGCGAGATCCGGGTACACCAATCTGTGTAACCATCGTGTCAAGAAATCAAGGATATCGACACTATATACAAGAAACAAAGAGGATATCATAAATGAGAAACTATCAGAGAATGTACTTGCCTAAAATCTGGTGAACAATATCAAAGATGTCCGGAACGGTACCTCAGATACCTAAATATGGAATATTACATCAATACAAGGTTTTTGAATAAAAATAAGTTAAACTAGTCAAATTCTAGGTCATAAAGCCATTTCTAAATCAAAACAGTCAAAATAGGTTAACTCTAGGTCAAACTAGTCAAACTTGGTCAAACTAGCTATTTCTAGGTTGTATGAGTTCATCTCTAGGATATTGGGTCCATACACAATGTAACTAGGCTATACTAGCTATGTTAGGATACTAGGATACCAACCCTATACCGTATCATAAGATACGTAAATTATTAGATATAAAATACAAAAATATATAAATACAAGATAAAAATATATAGTATCCCTAGCTAAACTAATGCTAATTGATACCTTGGCTTTGAGACAAATACGGTATCACACAAACTACACACCCCTCTTGATACACAAACCGAATACCTTGAGGATGAACCAAATTACCTAACAATTACCTTGGTATCACAAGGTAATCCAATATCTAATAGTTAACTAACTAGCCATTCATACCTCACTACACACTAACATAACAAACATACCCATCTGGTATTCAATACCCATACCCCAGGATACCTCAACTCTTATTATCTTAGTGTATCTCAAGGTAAACTAGAAATAATATTAACCAATACTAATACTTATGTATATATATATATATATATATATATATATATATATATATATATTAACTAACTTAACTTTAACGGATACATACATCCTAATCTCTAATGCACTGATGTCCTATAAAATGTTGCTGCTGCTGCTTTCTGCTTGTTCACACTGCTGCTGCTACTGCTTATTGCTGCTGCTGCTGTTTATTGCTGCTTACCCGAACCCCATAGCACACATACACCCCCTACATATATATATATATATATATATATATATATATATATATATATATATATATATATATAACAACTATAAATATAATACTCTAATAGTTATAACCAAGGTAAATTTAATTAGAAAGTAATGTATCAAACACGTGGAGTGCACCACACCCGTATCACACTCAATCTATGATACGCTTGTGATACGACTCCACCACACCACTAAAGGTATCCCGAAGACACGAGTAAGTCTAGAATCATAATTAGAAGCAACACGAAGTATTAGATACTCATCTATGTGCTCGTGTCAAAATGTGACTTGCTCAAACTCTCGTGTCGAAAGAAAACCCCTCAAATTGACAAAAATACTACATAACTTCCTCCATTAGCGTCCTATGAACCTAATTCCACTTCCTATGGGTAGCCTTAGTACATAAGAGGGTTCCTAATGATTAAATTACAGATTTAGAGTCTAAATAGAGAGAAAAAATTGAATTGTACCTATTGGGAGATGGATTCCCAATGCAAATCTCCAAATGAGTTTCAAGAGCCTTTAACTTGTGCTCCTTCCTCCTCCTTGTAGATCCTTGCCTCCTCCTTATTCTAATTGCCACCAATGGTGAGTAGAGAAGGAATTGGGAAGGAATTTGGATAGCGATTGGTGTAGGAATGAAGGAATTTGGAAAAAGAAAATTATAGATCTAGAATTGTAATGAATGAATGAAGAGAGAGACTCTCTCTCCTCCCCCTTGCTATGGTCGGCCTATCCCCTACTCCAAGTCACCATAAAAAGTCCACATGTCACGCCCCAGTCCCAAAATACGCAGGACCAGGAATACGTGACACGCCAGCTACGCATTCGATCAGTCTCTGGTCTGACTCGAATACGTATAAGCTGTATAATATAAAGGCACTATCTAGATATCCCATAAATGTAAAACTCTATGTCTCAATCCACAATGTACAGAAGTATACAAGAAAGAGCTATATGTGCTAAAGTCGGCCGCCCAACAATACACTAACTCGAATAGACTCGAGAAGAAGTTTGAGTCTATAAAAACTAGGCTACAACAGCAGATGAATAATCAATGTAAAATAACCATAATGCCAATAGATATGATGTGAGTACCTGGTACCATGCCCGCAAGACATGCAACTCCAATAGCAACTCCAAATGCTCCGTAATCATCTAAGCTGCAAAACTGGCAGGAAACCAGGTCCTTAGAGGAATGTAACAAGGTACAAAATTACAGCATGCCAAGTAAACAGAAAGTACAAGTGCAACGACAGGGTACTCTATCATAACCAAACTAGTGTGACACAGTTTAAAGACAATGTTCGACACGTAGGCTGTCCAAAATAAAACTGTAGCTCCGAACACAGAGACACCCGGGGCATACCGTAGCTCCGAGCACAGAGACACACGGGTGATACACTACTCTAGAATACAGGATCACAACATATACATATATAAGCGCGTGCATAGGAGCCCAAACATCTAGTAACTGTCTTCGCCTTCCCAAGCGGTCAACGATGTTGCGCTGAACCTGAACCTCTATCTATAGTCTCGACACACAGAAATAACTCAACAGACGCGACCCTAAGGTCGTCCCAGTCTCTGTTCATGATGTCAGTATCAGGATACAGGAATCTGGCACGATCACAGTGTATTAGTGTGTCCTGGGGTGTCGATGTACTCAGGTACGTGCATCGAGGTACTAAAGAGCATCTAACAATTATTCTAAGACGTTACGACGAATGTCAGCACCCGGTTGTGATCCGAACGCGAAGTATCGACGTCAACATAAATACGCACACAATATACATAAAGAACAACAATATCTGTAATATGAAATACAGGGTGGCAATGTACACTTGCTTGTGCGAGAATGCTGATAACGGGGTCTCGGTACCGCATCCAAGCCCTCAGGTCCCGCAATACCTAGAGATGAGATACAAACCAAAAATCAATAATCTATTCCACAACAGATAGGGATGCGACACGCATCTACACCTAAACTCAGTCTCAAACTCAAATAGTTAACTACAAATTCCACAGTCCTCAATCTCTGATCCTTGATCCGAATAATACCTATCTCAAAATCAATCGCCTGTATAATATCATCAGACCCAATCCTCAATCTCCAATATTCATCATGATGTTTCTCAGTAGTTCAAGTCGTGATAATCCTCAGATTTACCCTGGTTTTTATCGACATTAATATGCACATATAAATATATCATCCTCGAATAAATTAAATATTAATCAATTAAACCCTCGATTACACAAACCATTAATTTAATACTTGAATGCCGCTTTCCAATAACCTAGCTACTACTCACTTAAATTCATCATCGAATATTATCTCTCCAAATAACTATTGTTTTGTTATCACCGTATCATTTCACTACCATTTAACTTGCTCCTCAATTAACCATCAAATGCTTGGAACCATCATATCAGACCCTAAAACTTGATACATACTTAAACCCTCATTTATCTATATCCTCCCCAACCATCAAGTGCATATATAACCTGAATTAAGCCTAAATATCAACCTTGTATTTAACCATCAATTCTATATTATGACATGTATAATAAACCTTTAAACAAACGTCATTAAACACAAGGTTCAATGTCTTACTACACTACAATCTATACAAATATCTATACTTAAACCCTAGCTAATACAAGTCCATATATATATAAACATAGAGAGGGTGAGGGAGTCGATACCTCGACGAGGCTCGCTGGTCGGAGATGATGGCCGGAGCAGGGTGGTCCATCGCTGGAGGATGATCAGTTGGTGGTGGTGCTCGGTGGCAGGGAACGCCGAGGGTGGTGGTGATGATGGGAGCTTGTGGTGGTGGTGGTGGTGATGATGGAAGCTTGTGGTGGTGGTGGTGATAATAGGACCGGACAGGGAGGAGTAGGATGGGCTGAAGGGGAGGAGATGGCCGGAGCGGCGCTGCCGGATGGGGGGTGGCTGCACCGTGGGTCGGGACCGAAGCTGCACAGGGGGTTTGGAGCGGAGCTGCACAGGGGGTCGAGACCGGAGCTGCACAGGGGGTTGAGGCCGGAGCTACACAGTGGGGTTGGATGAGGCTTCAGTCGGTCGGAGAAGCTTCAGTCGGTCGGAGAAGCTTCCATCGGCCGGCCGGAGGAAGTCTGCACCGTGGGTCGGGGGAGGGAACGCTGGACAGTGGAGCGGGTCAGGGGGTGCTGCAGACCGGAGCGGCTGTGCTCAGGCCGGAGCCGCCGGGCCGGAGGAACTGCTGGAGTCGGGAGTCGCACAGCCAGGCCGGACGGGGGAGGAACTAAATCGGAGCGGGGGGAGAAACTGAATCGGACCGGACTGTGTTGCGGGTTCAGCAGCGCACAGTCGCCATACGGGATGCGGGTGCACAGCCGCCGCCGGAGAGCAGCGGCGCTGTCGGCAGTAGGCAGGTCAGGGTCTGGGGTGTCAGTCGCCGGAGAAGAGTCACACGTCGGAGAGGGTTCAGTCGCCGACCGAAGAGTATTCTTCAGGAAGAAGAAGGAAGAAGAAGAATAAAGGAAGAAGAAAAAGAAATTTGTATGGAGAAAATGGAGGAGGGAGGAGAGAGAGAGAGAGAGAGGGAGGTTTTCCACACCTAGGGATTAGGGCCTGCTTGGTTTGTTGTGAGGGTGAGGGTGATGTTGATGTTTTATAGGGGAGTGTGGGTAGATTGGATGGTGGTGATTTGTCCATTCCAATTAGAGGGCTAGGATTTCACATGAGTAAATTTATTTCTTCATGCAAAGAAAGGGGGGAGGGAATTGTTGACTAAGTCAAAGGTTTGTAGGCTCTCCATTTAATCATGGTCAATAAGGTGAGGACACCTAAATTAATAAATTATAATTAAGCCCCTTAAATTTAGAAAATTGCACGAACACATAAAATGATGCAAAAATTGTGGAGAAAATTATGTTTGGTGATTTGCATGGTGAGGGGATATTGGGTGTTTGGCACGGGTTTAATTTAATGGCCATCAGGATTAATTGGGGATTAAAATAGGATTAGGCAAAATCGGTATCCTCGATTTAAATAGGATTTTAAGTGTCCCATGATTTTAAATTAAATGGGGGCACTTGGGGTCAAAATTCAGAAATGACACAAAGGTCAAAAATGGTGGGGGGCTTGGAGTCAGTCCTGGACCCTTTCGTTTGTCCGGCTCAACGGGTTAAGTTGGTATCTCAAAATTGAGGGTATCGACACAGGTGTCCGACACGGAATTAAATATGGATTTTAGGATACGGGAAATTGTGCAATTAATTTAGGGCACAACGGATTTGATTTTGTGTGACGGAAAAGTCCAGTGCCTAAATTGGCGAGTTAAGTTAGAAGTACAATAGTCCGATAGAATTTATGGGCTGATATTGGACTCCGAATAAAATAGCAACGGTAGGGCACGCCAAGGGTTTAATTTAAATAAAATAACAAACAACTCAACTCTAAACCTCAACATCTGCTGAAAAATCCAAAATTTCCCAAATCTAAACCTTACTATCTATAGAATTAATCGAGGGGGTTTACATTCTTCCCAACTTAGAAAAATTTTGTCCCCGAAATTAAAAGTAAAGCACGATAATTGCTAAAAGAGTTTTAAAACAACTAGTAATCAAATGCCGTACGTAAATTCGTACCTTGCTTCTCAAATAAGTACGGGAAACGCTGCCGAATAGAATCCTCGCGCTCCCAAGTAGATTCGCCTGGTGAATGGTACTTCCATACAACTCTGACCAGTCGAATAGTCTGCCCTCTCAAAGCCTTCTCGCTGCGATCGAGGACCTCAATTGGCTGCTCTACGTAAGATAGACTGGACCCGACTGTAATCTCCGAATGATCAAGCACGTGGCTAGGGTCTGCGACATATCTCCTCAGCTGCGATATGTGAAATACGTCATATACTCCCTCTAATGATGGAGGCAATGCAAGACGGTAAGCCACTTCGCCAACTCGTTTCAAGATGTCAAAAGGCCCGATGTACCTCGGACTCAGCTTGCCTCTGCCTTCGAATCTGATGGTACCCCGAGTAGGCGATATCCTCAAAAACACATTGTCATACTCCCTGAACTCCAATGGTCTGCGGTGCGCATCTGCCCAATGTTTCTGTCTGTCCTGTGCTGCACGCAGGTGGCTCTGAATCTGCTTGACCTTCTCCACTATCTGTGTCACCAACTCTGGACCAAGTATCTGACGCTCTCCCACGTCACTCCAACAAACTGGCAACCTACATTTCCTGTCGTACAGTACCTCATAAGGTGCCATCTGTATGCTTGCCTGGTAATTGTTATTGTAGGAGAATTCCACCAAGTGTAGGTGGTCCTCCCAAGATCCTCCAAAATCAATCATGTACGCTCTCAATATATCCTCTAATATCTGTATCGTGCGCTCTGACTGACCATCAGTTTGTGGATGCTGTGTAGTGCGAAACTTAAGACGAGTTCCTAGGCTCTCCTGCATACTCAGCCAAAAATGCGACGTGAATCTGGAATCACGATCCGATACGATGCTGAAAGGCACTCCATGTAATCATACTATCTGCCTCATATACATGTCAGCTAAAATCTTCGTGGATTGCCCAACTCTGAAGAGCAAGAAATGTGCAGACTTGGTAAGTTTGTCTATGACAACCCAAACTGCATCCTTCCCGCTAGGGCTTTGCGGAAATCTTGTGATGAAGTCCATTGTAATGTGTTCCCACTTCCACTCGGGAATGGAAAGCGGTTGCAATAATCCTGCAGTCCTCTGATGTTCAGCCTTGACTTGCTGACAAATAAATATTTTATCATGAATCTTGCAATTTCTCTCTTCATCCCATGCCACCAGAAATGTTGCCTCAAGTCTCGGTACATCTTCGTACCCCCGGGATAAATGTAATAAATCGAGCTATGTGCCTCAATCATCAACTCTTGGTGTAGCTCACCACTCGAAACATATAGGCGATCTCCACACATTAACGTTTTGTCTTCATGAATCCTGAGTCTCGTCTGCATGCTGGCCTGTCCTTTCTCGTAGACGTTGAAATCTCGCATCTGTAGGCAAGGCTGCCTTGATCCCCTCAATAAATGTGGACTGAATCCTCGAGACTAGCCATCTGTCTATCCATGCCTGGCAATACAATCTCAATCCTGAGTTCCTGAAAAATCTTCTAACCACTGGCGATGAGTCGTAAAAATAGGCCATGGGCTTAGCTTAAGGCATCTGCTACTACATTTGCCTCGCCAGGGTGGTACTGCAACTCGATATTATAATCTGTCATAAATTCTAGCCAGCGCCTCTGTCTCATGTTGAGCTCCTTCTTCGTGTAGTCATACTTCAGACTTTTGTGATCTGTATTAATCTCAACACGCTCTCCATAAAGGTAGTGTCGCTATAGCTTTAGTACAATTATCACTGCAGCTAGCTCTAGATTGTGCGTTTGATAGTCCTCCCATGAACCCTTAGTTGTCCTGATACGTAGACTATCTATTCTATCTAAACATAACTCATATTTGCTGAGCTTGGCATACAGCCTTTCTGTCTCAGCATCTCCAACACGATCCTGAGATGTCTCTCGTTCTCCTCTTGGCTCTTGGAATATACCAAGATATCATCGATAACTACCACTATGATCTTATCCAAGTACTGGCAGAAAACATTACTCCTCAAGCTCTTAAGTATTGCTAGCGCGTTTGGTCAAACCAAACGGTCATGACTAAAAACTCATAGAGCCCATACTTCGTCCGGAAAGTCGCATTCGGAACGTCCTCTCTCCGTACCTTGATCTAATGATAGCGTGATCTGAGATCGATCCTCGAGAATACACTTAGCTGATCCAAATAAATCATCGATGTGCGGCAATGGGTACTTATTCTTTATCGTTACTGCATTAAACCCTGTAATCGATACACAAATATACCGTCCCTGAAATCAATACGCAAACGTACCGTCTCGTCCTTCTTCGGCACCATATGATGGATACTCCCCATGGAGAAACACTAGCCCAACTGAAACCCTTGTCTAAGAGATCCTCAACTGTAGGCCTTCAACTCAGCCAACTCTTTCGGTGCTAGTCTGAAGACGGGAAAAATAACCGGTTCGGCTCTTGGAGTCAACTCTATAGCAAACTCTATCTCTCTGTCAGGTGGCAGGCCTGGAAGATTATCTAGAAACACATCATCAAACTCTGATATAATACGGTGGTACACTGGTTCACCTCCTGTATTATATGCCTCAAGGGTAGATGGACACCATGCTCCCAGGCTCTCTGAAGAAACTCAAACTCAGGGTAATCCGGTGATCTAAGGATGACACAACCACGACGGAAATCAAGTATTGTGTGGTATTGGCTCAACCAATCCACGTCTAGGATAATGTCATAGTCTAGACTTTAACCTCACGATAAATTCTCCTGTTATATTTTCAACAGCAATCCTCAAACGAAAATGTTTCCTTGCCTAATGTATAATTTCTCCTCCTCAAGGTTTTCCCTAAAATTTTATTCCTCGAATTTCTTCTTTTCGTTATTCATCTTTCCAAGTCACAAGTACAATAATGGTATCCCTCAAGCATATACTAGAATTCTCGGAATCAGATCATTATCTTCCAAGTGACAGCCTAAATTTTTTATCTTCTTTAATCCATAATATCATTCCCGATATCGCTATCATTTGCAACAACGAATTCCTAGCATCAGGCTATGCACTTCCATAAATTATTCTAGGTCATGATCAACAATCCTTCCAGCTCTTCGTACTCGAAGATTACTGCTACCTCAAGCACGGGTAGGGTACTACTAGGTCCAATTCTCTTGCCAACCTTCCACACTAGTTCTAGAATCCAAAGGACCCATCAATCTAGCCTGATAAGGTAACAATCTTCTCACAGAAAGGTATACGAATTCTGTCTTCTGTCGCCTGGTCTATGATCTTCTTCTGGAGGGAAATCATCAGTCATAAGCATTCATCTTTCCGAACAATAGGGGACGAGAAACAAGGATAGCGATATTGACAAAAATTGAAAGAATGCCAATTGGAAGTCCAAGGGCGATAATCACATACAAAGAGTTTTTAAAATTGATTATGGATTGAGATCCTATTCAACAATCATAATATCTATTCCTAATTTGCAGGCTCACTTGGCACAGTCAGGTGACCAAGACAATTTAAAACGGACCTGCATGGGCCACCACAAAAACATGTCACGCCCCAGTCCCAAAATACGTAGGACCAGGAATACGTGACACGCCAGCTACGCATTCGACCAGTCTCTGGTCTGACTCAAATACGTATAAGCTGTATAATATAAAGGCACTATCTAGATATCCCATAAATGTAAACCTCTATGTCTCAATCCACAATGTACAGAAGTATACAAGAAAGAACTATATGTGCTAAAGTCAGCCGCCCAATAACACACTAACTCGAATAGACTCGAGAAGAAGTATGAGTCTATAAAAACTAGGCTACAACAGCAGATGAATAATTAATGTAAAATAACCATAATACCGGTAGATATGATGTGCGTACTTGGTACCATGTCCGCAAGACATGCAACTCCAACAGCAACTCCAAATGCTCTATAATCATCTATGCTGCAAAACTGGCAGGGAACCAGGTCCTCAGAGGGACGTAACAAGGTAAAAAAATACAGCATGCCAAGTAAACAGAAAGTACAAGTGCAACGACAGGGTACTCTATCATAACCAAACTAGTGTGACACAGTTTAAAGACAATGTTCGACGCGTGGGCTGTCCAAAATAAAATCGTAGCTCCGAACACAGAAACACACGGGGCGTACCGTAGCACTGAGCAGAGAGACACACGGGTGATACACTACTCTAGAATACAGGATCACTACATATACATATATAAGCACATGCATAGGAGCCCAAACGTTTAGTAACTGTCTTTCCCTTCCCAAGCGGTCAACAATGGTGCGCTAAACCTGAACCTCTATTTACAGTCTCGACACAAAGAAATAACTCAACAGACGCGACCCTAAGGTCATCCCAGTCTCTGGTTATGATGTCAGTATCAGGATACAGGAATCTGGCACGATCACAGTGTATGAGTGTGTCCTGGGCTGTCAATGTACTCAGGTACGTGCATCGAGGTACTATAGAGCATCTTGCAATTATTCTAAGACGTTACGACGAACGTCAGCACCCGGTTGTGATCCGGACGCGAAGTATCGACGTCAACATAAATACGTAATCTGAAATACAGGGTGGCAAGGTACACTTGCCTGTGCGAGGCTGCTGATGACGGGGTCCCGGTACCGCATCCGAGCCCTCAGGTCCCGTAATACCTAGAGATGAGATACAAACCAAAAATCAATAATCTATTCCACGACAGACAGGGATGCGACACACATCTACACCTAAACTCAGTCTCAAACTTAAATAGTTAACTACCAATTCCACAGTCCTCAAGCTCTTATCCTTGATCCGAACAATACCTATCTCAAAATCAATCGCCTGTATAATATCATCAGACCCAATCCTCAATCTCCAATATTCATCATGATGTTTCTTAGTAGTTCAAGTCATAATCATCCTCAGATTTTACCCTGGTTTTTACCGATATTAATATGCATCTATAGATATATCATCCTCGAATAAATTAAATATTAATCAATTAAACCCTCGATTACACAAACCATTAATTTAATACTTGAATGTCGCTTTCTAATAACCTAGCTACTACTTACTTAAATTCATCATCGAATATTAGCTCTCCAAATAACCACTATTTTGTTATTACCGTATCATTTCACTACCATTTAACTTGCTCCTCAATTAACCATCAAATGCTTGGAACAATCATATCAGACCCTAAAACTTGATACATACATAAACCCTCATTTATCTATATCCTCCCCAACCATCAAGTGCATATATAACCTGAATTAAGCCTAAATATCAACCTTGTATTTAACCATCAATTCCATATTATGACATGTATAATAAACCTTTAAACAAACGTTATTAAACAAAAGTTTCAATGTCTTACTACACTACAATCTATACAAACATCTATACTTAAACATAGAGAGGGGGAGGGAGTCGATACCTCGACGAGGCTCGCTGGTCGGAGATGATGGCCGGAGTAGGGTGGTCCATCACCGGAGGATGATCAGTTGGTGGTGGTGCTCAGTGGCAGGGAACACCGAGGGTGGTGGTGATGATGGGAGCTTGTGGTGGTGGTGGTGTTGATGATGGAAGCTTGTGGTGGTGGGGGTGATAATGGGACCGGACAGGGAGGAGTAGGATGGGCTGACGGGGAGGAGATGGTCGGAGCAGCGCTGCCGGATGGCGGGTGGCTGCACCGTGGGTTGGCACCGAAGCTGCACAGGGGGTCGAGACCGGAGCTGCATAGGGGGTCGAGGCCAGAGCTGCACAGTGGGGTTGGATGAGGTTTCAGTCGGTCGGAGAAGCTTTAGTCGGTCGGAGAAGCTTCCGTCGGCCGACCGGAGGAAGTCTGCATCGTGGGTCGGGAGAGGGAACGCTGGACAGTGGAGCGGGTCAGGGGGTGCTGCAGACCGGAGCGGCTGTGCTTAGGCCGGAGCCACCGGGCCGGAGGAACTGCTGGAGTCGGGGAGTCGCACAGCCGGGCCGGACGGGGGAGAAACTAAACCGGAACGGGGGAAGAAACTGAATCGGGCTGGACTGTGCTGCGGGTTCAGCAGCGCACAGTCGCAGGACGGGATGCGGGTGCACAGCCGCCGCCGGAGAGCAGCGGCGCTGTCGGCAGTAGGCGGGTCAGGGTCTGGGGTGTCAATCGCCGGAGAAGAGTCATACGTCGTAGAGAGGGTTCAGTCGCCGGCCGGAGAGTATTCTTCATGAAGAAGAAGGAAAAAGAAGAATAAAGGAAGAAGAAAAAGAAATTTGTATGAAGAAAATAGAGGAGGGAGGAGAGAAAGAGAGGGGGGGGGTTTCCACACCTAGGGATTAGGGCCTGCTTGGTTTGTTGTGAGGGTGAGGGTGATGTTGATATTTTATAGGGGAGTGTGGGTAGATTGGATGATGGTGATTTGTCCATTCCAATTGGAGGGCTAGGATTTCACATGAGTAAATTTATTTCTTCATGCAAATGAAGGAGGGAGGGAATTGTTGACTAAGTCAAAGGTTTATAGGCTCTCCATTTAATCATGGTCAACAAGGTGAGGACACCTAAATTAATAAATTGCAATTAAGCCCCTTAAATTCGAGAAATTGCACGAACACATAAAATAGTACAAAAATTATGGAGAAAATTATGTTTGGTGATTTACATGGTGAGGGGGTGTTGGGTGTTTTGTACGGGTTTAAATTAATGATCATCAGGATTAATTTGGGATTAAAATAGGATTAGGCAAAATCGGTATCCTCGATTTAAATAGGATTTTAAGTGTCTCGCACTTTTAAATTAAATGGGGGCACTTGGGGTCAAAATTCGGAAATAACACATAGGTCAAAAATGGTGGGAGCTTGGAGTCAGTCCTGGACCCTTTAGTTGGTCAGGCTCAACAGGTTAAGTTGGTATCTCAAAATTGAGGGTAACGACACAGGTGTCCGACACAAAATTAAATATGGATTTTAGGATACGGGAAATTGTGCAATTAATTTAGGGCACAACATATTTGATTTTGTGTGATGGAAAAGTTCAGTGCCTAAATTAACGAGTCAAGTCAGAAGTACAATAATCTGATAAAATTTATGGGCTGATATTGGGCTCCGAATAAAATAGCAACGGTAGGGCGCGCCAAGGGTTTAATTTAAATAAAATAACAGACAACTCAACTCTAAACCTCAACATCTGCTGAAAAATCCAAAATTTCCCAAATCCAAACCTGACTATCTATAGAATTAATCGAGGGGGTATTCACCACAATACCCCTTGGGGCTTTTCATGAAGGAATTAATTAAGAAAGGAAGGTTCTAATCCAATTGGTTTAACTAATTAAGTCATCCCCCTAATGATGGGGTAACTATTGGGCTTATTTGTTGGGCTCAATCTAACTAGAATTAAATGTCGGTCCATGAGCCTAGTCTAATCTAGTTAGGTCCACTAATACAAGTCCAAAATCAAATATAACATCTAATAATAATTAAATAATACAATAAATAAATATTCAACAAGCACATAAATGAAATAATTTTAAAATGACAGAAATATCGATCCGAGACTATACTAATGGGAACCCCATGTATCCTGACGATCTGCCTCACATACATCTCTTCCAGCTTCTCAGTAGACAAACCTACTTTGAAAGGCAAAAAGTGGGACGACTTGGTTAACCTTTCAACTATAACACAAATCACGTCTTTTTCTCCTGAAGATCGTGGAGGTCCGGACACAAAATCTATAGTAATGTGCACCACTTCCACTCTGGAATGGGTAATGGTTGAAGTAATCCACTTAGCCTTTGCCTCTCGGCTTTCACTAGCTGGCACACTAAGCATCTGGATATAAACTGTGCCACCTCCCTCTTTATGCCATACCACCACACTCTCTCGCATATCCTGATACATCTTATTGGCACCTGGATGCATGGAATACTGAGAGCGATGCCCTTCCTGCAATACCTTCTCTTGTGGTTCCCCACTAGGCACACATAATCTAGCACCATGAAAGAACCATCCTCAGCAATGATAAAATCATCCTCCAATCCTACTCTCACCTGAGATCTGATGCTCCTCAGAGATACATCCTCATACTGGGCTCCCTTGATCCTGTCCATCAATCTGAGTGTATCTGCAATTCTTATATCTGTATGGCAAAACCAGAGACTATCACCTCAATGCCCAAGATTTCCAGATCCTCCAATAAATACTAATCTTGCATCAAAAATATAGCTACCGGATACCTTCTCAAGGCATCGACAACTACAATGGCTTTCTCCGGATGATACTGTAAAGATATGTCAAAATCCTTTATCAGTTTCAGCCACCGATGTTGTCTCATGTTCAACTCCTTCTGAGTAAAAATATACTTCAAGCTCTCGTGGTCAGTGAAGATCTCCACACGCTCTCCGTACAAATAGTATTTCTACAACTTCAAGGCAAAGATGACTGCTGCCAACTCAAAATCGTAGGTAGTATAGTTCTTCTCATGAGGATGTAACTGCCTGGATGCATAGGCAATCACTTTCCTATTCTGCTGAAGAACACAACCCAGTCCTTTCCCTAATACATCACTATAAATAGTGGAACCTCTAGACCCTGATGACAATGTTAAAATAGGAGCAAACGTCAACCTCGTCTTCAATTCCTCAAAAGCAACCTGACACTCCTCTTTCCAAACAAACTTTATGTCCTTCCTGGTGATTCTAGTCATCGGCTCGGAAATCCTTGAAAAATTTTACACAAACTTTCTATAGTAGCCTGTCAGACCCAAGAAACTTTTGATCGTTGCCACTGAACTCGGGGTCTTTCAAGATTCTACTGCTGCGATCTACTTCGGATCCACTAAAATTATATCACCAGTCACAACATGTCCTAGAAACTCTACCTTTTCTAGGAAGAACTCATACTTTGATAGCCTTCCATACAGCTTCTTCTTCCTCAGCACATCTAACATAATCCGTAGATGCTCCTCATGCTCCACGTGCTCCTATGGTGTCTTCGAGTATATGAGTATGTCATTGATGAAGACCACCATGAACTTATTAAGGTACTGGTGGAACACCATGTTTATCAAATTCATAAATACCATCGGGGCATTAGTCAACCCAAACGGTATCACCATGAACTCATACTGGCTATACCGAGTCCTAAAAGCAGTCTTAGAAATGTCCTCCGGCTTTACTTTCACCTGGTGGTAGCCTGATCTCAAGTCTATCTTGGAAAATACCTTGGCGCCACTCAACTGATCGAACATGTCATCAATTCATGGCAACGAATATTTATTCTTAATATTAAGATTATTTAATGCCTTGTAATCGATGTACATATGCACCGATCCACCCTTCTTTAGTACAAACAATACCGGGGCTCCCTACGGTGAAGAACTGGATATGATAAAACCCTTATCCCGTAATTCATTCACTTGCTTCTTCAGCTAGACCAGTTCGCTGTTGTTTATATTATAGACATGCTGTAAAATTAGTTCCACACTTAGCAACAAGTCTATAGAGAACTCAATATCTCGTTCTGGTAGTAATCCTGGAAATTTCTCAGGAAATACATCCAAGAACTCTGATATTAAAGGATACGATAACTCCTTGTCTTCCACCACAGTTCCATAGATAATGCCTTCTCTCTTCTCCGCAGCTCCTCTAGCAAACTCATACTCTGCCTCTCCTAGTGAGCTAAACAAAACTCTACCTCCTCTATAATCTATACTAGTATGGTGTCTACTCAACCAATCCATCCCAAGTACAATGTCGTAGATCGAAATTGGCATTACAAGTAGATACGCACTTAGCTTCTGACCTCCCAGAGTAACTCTCCGATCCTTGCAAATATCACTAACCAGGATAATGTCTCCTCCGGTCATGATCATACAAGCCCTAAGCAAAGACTCAGTTATGAAATAATGCTTCAAAGCAAAAAAAAATAGATACAAAACTATGGGAAGCACCACTATCAAACAATGTTAAAGCTGGAAAGAATCAATATAGAGCATGACATAATATACTCAAATAAGGACAGTTAAAGATAAAATATTAATATCAAGAAAGAACAGTTGAAATGAATCAATAGAGTTTTTTTAGATGTGATTTAGTATTCTTAGCCTATAGCCTATATCCCGAAACAGGCTCGTAATAGCACTCAAATCAGAGCACCACTATGAATTGCACTAATCGTGACCTCGAATACCTGTATGGGCCACCACTAAAAATATGTCATGATCCGCATCTGGTGTAGGGACATGAGTAGTGAACAACAACCAGCCTACGCGACAGCATCGGCGGTAGAATGCTGTTAGGGTAAACTATCTATCTAGCAATCAAGATATAATAATGCCACCAATAAAATATGAATACTCAATCATAGATCTATAAGATAGAACAAACACACGAATATGATCTAAAGAACTTAAGAGCCAAATACAACTCACAAGACAAAATAACATCCAATGAGTCATATAAAGAAATACTAATAGCAAAAGTTGGAGACAAATTCAGTACAAATAAATCTATCTAATGAGCTACGGGTACTGGGTCGTCTGTCTCAACCGTGATGAGACCCTCCTGAGCCAAGGTCTTTGGCTCTAAGCCAACTATGTTCTGAGGCCCGTAGTGAGTGGGATACCACTCTTCATTGTCATCTAGAAAATAGATCCAGTTAGTAAAGGAGCAAAGTACATCTCTAACAGTAGTTTTAATGAATGATATACTATGTAATAGTAAATAGAGAGAATATACAAGATACAATATACAGGTACAAGAGATATTCATAATAGGAATACTGGAATTAAATACCAGAAATGAGCAAGAATACTACTACTAAGTAAGTGAGTACCAGCTTCAACATATGATCGGCTTGGAAACTTGCACAAGGATTAGGGTCTGGTTAATCATACGTGCGGTGTATGATCAACACTCACATGACATGCACAAGGAGGGTATGATCACATATCTATACTAACACTCCCTGTAAAACCCCTAATTCTAAAAAAGTCGTATTAATCTCTTTATTAATTATTTAATTTATTTATAGTAATTAATAGCTAATTAGAGGAAATAGAATTTATTTAATTTTTATTTTAGGTGTTTGTGCATTTAGGAAATTTATGGAGCCATTATAAGTTTTCTTTAATTTATTTTATGTAGGAGACCTCGCGGACGACTGACAGATTTATTGTATGCACTAATATAATTTCTAGAATTTATATATATATATATATATATATATATATATATATATATATATATATATATATATAGTTTTAATTAGAAAAGAAAAAGAAAGAAAAAGAAATGAAAAAGGAATTAGAAATAAAGAAAGAAAAAGAAAAGAAAAGAAAAATGGTTTGAATTCCTAATGGACTCTAACCTGTAACCGTCAGAAAAATATCAGCAGCAACATAGTAACCGACTTTCCCCCCCTTGCGTGTATACATCCCACCGCCTCTCCATCTCTATATATACACTTTTCCTAACCCCAAAACACTAACCCTACTCTATCTTCTCTTGACCCAGACTGTCGCGCTGCACCTGACCGCCGCCTCCAGCCGCTGCGCCGCCCAGCCGGAGAAACCCGGCCACCCGCACGACGTTCGCGACCACCGCGCGCCGCGACAGAAAATACACAGTGAAGTACCTGTGTTCCAGTCTTGTTTACCGTGCCCTCGCTCGACCAAATTCGACCCCGTCTTCACCGGTTTGTTTACGACTTAACCCCCTTCAATATCTGTATGATAGTTGACCTCGAACAGCGCATAAACCTAGACGAAAATAACGGCCAACTTGGCGAGAAACGATAACTTTTGGGTATCGCAGAAAACTGTGGTAACTACCTATGTTCACGGATTCGTATCTCCCACCACAGATATTCGAATCTGGTTTTTCTTGTTGGTATGCGAAGACCACCTAACCTAATTTAATTTTAATTATTTATATTAAATTATTGCTGTATGCAGAATTAAACTAAATAAAAAAATCCCGAAAACCTACTTTTTTAGATTTTCAGAAATTTTGATACTGAGCGCTCCCCGCAAAATGGGACCGCCCCGTCGTGTACCAAGTATACCAAAAGATGTGCACAGTATACCCGGACGTATGAGATTTTGAGGAAACTAATTTGGACGCGTGTGCGCGTCAGAATCAGCCCGTATCCGCCGAAAATCTCCCGTGTCGCAACTTTTACAAAAGCCCTGTGCATTTAGTGCACGCTCGTCAGATTGCGATGAAACTTGCTCCACTGGACTTGTGGTATCACGCTGGTCCTGTGACCAAAATTTTACGCAGTTCTGAGATAGTTGACCAAGTCACCTATTGGCGAGCCCCACGGTTGACTTTTTGGGCAAAATTGTGTTCGGCTCACCGGAATCAATATTTGGACTTACCGTTGAGTTCGTACCGACATTTATAGTTTTTTTGACCTATAATTTATCCTATTTAGAGACCTTTACCCTTGGCATACTTTTCGGTGCAAAGTGGCCCACATGTGGATTCTGCTTTGACCCAAAATAACCGTTTTGCCCCTGTGTCCAAATTGGACGAAAGGGTAGTATTTTCTAGCTATTTTTCTTATTTTGGGAACGTTGGTGATATTTATTTCAGCATTCGAAGACGTTCATTCTGAGGCTGTAGTTTCTGACTCTTGGTGTTTGACATCTGGACGTTATATTTTGCAGCTCTCTTGCCAGGCAAGTATACCTTGTCTTGTTGTACTGTTTAAATTCTGTATTATTAGTTGCATGTTTATATTATATAACTGTGCGTGTACGAGAGAGACTCGGGTGCAGTCAACGAATGCGTTGACGTTAGGACTTGTGTCTGACCTAGTGTCCAGTAGACCCACCTAAAGTTGTGGAGTTATTGGTATGACTCCCCAGGCCTTGACACATTTATTACACGTGTTATGAGTCTCATGTAGGGCACAGACTTGCGTATATGGTTGGCCACCTGTACGTGTAGGTCGTGCGACGGATAGGGTATAACTGCTAATAGTGATGCATGTTAGAAGACTTAGCAGTTATTAGTAGGCGGAGCATAGACTATCGTGGTACAATGGTCCAATCCTTGTCCTTGTTTGGTTGAAAGGTTGGACTATTATTCTAACGATAGACTATGAGCCAGAGTTACGACATCGCGGTGTAGTAGCTAAGGCGTGTTATGGATACAACATGCATAGATCATTGGGCGGGGAGGACGACTAGTAGACATATAGGACACCTACCTTCTTTACACTGCTGCCACACTTGACGGAGTGATATGGATGATATATACTATACTGCTGCCACGATCTTTGGAGCGATATGGACGATATACTATACTGCTGCCACGTTCTTCGGAGCGATATGGACGATATATTATATAGATGCCATGCTCTTCGGAGATAGACATTATTATACAGTGCCCTTGTATGGGGGCATATGTGGCATATACTAGCCAGTTTCATGATTGGTGAATTATGTCATCATATGTCTAGCCTACACTTTCCCATACACTCAAAGTTATCCTCAAAGTGCATTTCACTTAGATGGTTAGCGCACCCCTTTATTTATTCAGTATGTACTTTATGGCATGCTTCTATGTATCTTGTTATGTCCCTCTGAGGACCTGGTCCCTTTCCAGGTGTAGATGTTCATGAGTATTCGCAGGAGCGCAGATCCGGACTGGTTACTTATATTTCGAGGAGGTCTTCCCTTCGAGCCTCGTGATTGATAGAGGTTGTACTTATATTATATTTGTCTTATTTATTTTATATTCTAGTTCGGTAGTGGATTTGTTTCCATCCGACTATCATCTTTAGATACCTTATATTGAGATCTAGTTTCACAGTTATTGGTTATTTATGTCCATTTGATTTTTGTGGATGAGATTAGTTTATACCCTGTGACTTGTGATAGTTTTACCGCTTGTGAATTATTGTTCATAGTACAGCATACGTATGTGTTATGGTTTCCATATATTGGAGTTGCCATATACATGCGGCTGGCATGCTTACGTGTCCTAGTCCTACGTATTTTGGGACTGGGGCGTGACATATTTTTAGTGGTGGCCCATGCAGGTTAAGAATATATTGTCTCGGTTATGTTACTGTACCGAGCAAGCCTGCACATAGGATTAGAATATAGGATCTCATCCACAATTGACTATGATTCATCTTTCTTCTATCTGTTCTATTTACATAATTGCATCCTGCTTGATTTATGTGCTTCCCTAATAGTAACTTGAATATAGCCCTGCTATAATATATGAATCCTTATTGTTAGAATGATAATTAGGGTAACACACCTACTAAGAATACAACTAGAACATTGACACCTCACTAAGTTTAGAATATCTAGTGAACCCTAGCATCCCTCATCTATAGATTGGTTTACCATTATCCCTTGATATAATTATGAATGACTTGAGAGTAGTACAGACACAACTAGAGTCAGTTATAAATTTAACTACTCTGTTTTACCCTAGCATTAAGGAACCAATAGAAATCAAAGATTTAATATTAGGAATGAAGCTAACCTTCATAGTAAGATAGTATTAGAGAATTATAAATTTAAGTACTTGTCCTGATACTAGCAGACAGCACCTAAGGAAACCTAGAGGAATGAATATAACATTATCCTCGATCATACCTCGAACATAGAGACTAGCATACCATATTTCCCTTAGAAAATCATGATAGTATCTAGAGACTTTCTATTTAAATTCAATCTTGTTCCTCTGAAAACCTAGCGTTCGCTATTGTGCAACGACTAATTATGTTTCTTTTCTTCAATCTTTTAATTCGTGCCACCTAACCCTTATGATTATAGGGCAAGAAATTTCTTTTATGATAAGGAAACATAGTTTGTTTGGATTATAGTTATAATGTTAAACTTTAAAAATTTGTGCTTGATAGTTAGAATTTGATAGTTTTGAGTTGTTCTTGTAGATTATAACTTGATGATTACCCTTAGTTTAAATCACGTAATTCGTATCCATAACCCAATATAGGTATATCCTTTTTCACTTGAGGCCAGTAACTTTTCCATACTTACTATTGACACCCTTGTTCTATAAGCACTATGATTAAAACTTAAGATGACCATTACCGATATAATGCAATAGGATGATTTCTCGTAAACCCCAATAAGAGTTTATGCTTTATTTACAAGGACAATATTATTTTGTAGAATCCTCTTACGACTGTCACAGTATTAGATAATTGTTATAAGTTGGGTAGTATGCCTCCTAACCTAGTATCACATAGTCCTCTTGACATATTATTGTAGTATAATTGAACGACATTAACTATATACTAGCATAAGACGATAGTGTTTATTCAGACGGTAGAACTTAAAGGCCCATACCCCTATTTTGTCGACTAGCAGCTTAGACAAGGTGTTAGTACTACAGCTGTAGAGACTGTAGAGTCTTATTTTTGTTTTGTTTTGTGAACTTGAATTATTTGTACCTTATTTCATCATGATCTAGCACATTTATATTTTATATACTACCTTGACTTATGCTGCTATTTTATAGCCTAGTTTTGCAAGCTTATTCTTTTATCGAGCTTGTTCACGATATATGTATTAGTGGATGCATACATTAATACATTTCAGAATCAGTGTATTAAGGTCTAGCTAACCTTAGTGCGCTTAGTTCACCCTTCGCATAACTACTTTACGTGGATTGAGATATATAGTGTCTAGTAGACGAATGTACTTGCCCCACATTACTTGATGATAATTTCCGTAATTAAGGGCATATCGTAGGTAATATGTTGGTGTTCAACTTTTTGAGGATCGAATAGCATGATTAAATAAGTTGAGGAATATTTTCTTAAGTGTATAGCCTTATATGATAGATGGATAAATTATAAGTGGGGTAGAAGTTGAGGAATAATTTCTTAAGTGCTTGAGCATATCGTATAAGTTACATAACTGTACTAATACGAGCATGGGAATAGGAATTACCAAAATCGGATTTCAATCCACAACTACCATGACAATTCCTATTTGAATTCTTTAAACACCTTGATCCCCACACTTCTATTCTATTACCTCCCCCTTGAACTCTTTATTATTGTTTTTCGTCTTCCCTTATTTTGGAAAGACGAAACCTCGTGCTTAGTATAAGTTTGATATACAGATAGTACTAGATATACCACATAGGCCAACCACATTACTTGATGATGATTTCCGTAATTAAGGGCATATCGTAGGTAATATGTTGGTGTTCAACTTTTTGAGGATCGAATAGCATGATTAAATAAGTTGAGGAATATTTTCTTAAGTGTATAGCCTTATATAATAGATGGGTAAATTATAAGTGGGGTAGTAGTTGCATTGTCAACTTGAGAGGAATTTCCTTTACATTATGGCCAAGCAAGATTAGAATGGGAGATTCACGTCATTTTAATTTTGAGAAATTTTAAAAGAAGGATTATGATAATGATGATTTAATGAATAAAAAAAAACTTTAATATGGCGAACCAAACCTTTATACTTGGGCATATGATTTAAATTGAAGGATGAATCATCGATTTAAATCTTGAGGAAAATGAATGGAACTCTAAACATGAACAATTGACGGATTGAATTCCAAAATTGAGGATTTGAATTAAAAGTTAAATTTTGATGGTTGGATTACCTATTTGAAATATTGAGGATGTGAATTGAATTTAAAAATTTGAAGGATACAAAATTCATAAGGGAAAATAGGAATAATATTGGATTAGAATTATTTTCTTTTAAAGGAAATTATGATAGTTGGAGATTGTAATATGAAAATTGATGTGGGCTATTTAAAACTTGAAGATATCATATGGATTTAGCTTAAATTTGGATGTGATTATTTAAAAATTGATAAGAGATTACAATATGTTAAATTTTGATTAAACAGAGGTTACCTTAATTTTGAAGGTGATTGCGATGGATTAAAATATAATTTAAATTTTGTAAGAGATTGTGTTTGACTTGCCTTATATGCGAATGTGAAAGAATTAACAAATTATGCCTTATTTTAATTTCGAGAATGAAATTGTTTTAAGTTGGGTAGATTGTAAACTCTCTCACCCAAAATTATGTCTACTTGGCATAGATAGAGAAACTAGGGCTAGTTTTAATCCAAATATGAATAGAACACGGTATTTATCTAAATTTGTATTGTTTATGACACGTAGTGCACCTTACAGTCGCTTCGATAATTGGAGCACTACACTAGCCATGGTCTTCCTACAAATTTTATAACCTTGTCCTGGACGTGCCCGCCTACCATTCTGACCATTGTGTAACCTATAATTATGCTCTCTCGTGCTACATTTTAGTCGCACAATATTCGTCGCGGACGTTATTATTTAATCCTAAATAATTCAACTTTGTACACTTGTGCGTTCCAATTGAAATTGGAGACACAATCTTGACCCTTTTTCGAACAACCTAAATTAATGATAATATTCTACTCAGAGCCCTCTATGTCCATGACTCTTGTGTCCCACCAAAATTTATCTCCATGTACTTCTAATTAATTCCAGAATACCTTGCGCATTAATTTTAATTAAATTAATCCAATTTTTATCTTTGTGCAATTTTCTAATTGTTGGGCACTTTTATGCAAAGGTGCATTGAGGTGTCCACACCATTGGACATGAAATATGAAGAAACCTATTTTTTGTTCATGGGGATATTCCCCATGAATTTTTGGAATGTGCAACGCGCAACATCGTCCCCTTATTTAAACCTAGACTTGCATTTTAAACAATGCAAATTATAGCCCCCAAACATTCCCATGATAATTGGAAAATCATGGAGGTTAGGATGGACAAATGTACAGAATAAGCTGCAAATCTCTATCTTATACCATCCTTGATTTTCTATCATGACTTAGTTTTAATTTCGAGGACGAAATTTTTATAAGTTGGGTAGAATGTAAAACCCCTAATTCTAAAAAAACTGTATTAATATTTTTATTAATTATTTAATTTATTTATAGTAATTAATAGCTAATTAGAGGAAATATAATTTATTAATTTTTATTTTAGGTGTTTGTGCATTTAGGGAATTTATGGAGCCATTATAAATTTTCTTTAATTTATTTCATGTAGGAGACCCTGCGGACGACTGACAGATTTATTGTATGCACTAATATAATTTCTAGAATATATATATATATATATATATATATATATATATATATATATATATATATATATATATATATATATATATATATATATATATACACATATACATATATAGTTTTAATTAGAAAAGAAAAAGAAAGAAAAAGAAATAAAAAAGGAATTAGAAATAAAGAAAGAAAAAGAAAAGAAAAGAAAAATGGGTTTGAATTCCTAATGGACCCTAACCCGTAACCGTTAAGCCCCTAACCCGGACCCGTTAAGCAAAGAGAAAAATTTCAGCAGCAACATAGTAACCGACTTTCCCCTCCCTCGCGCGTATACATCCCACCGCCTCTCCATCTCTATATATACACTTTCCCTAACCCCAAAACCCTAACCCTACTCCATCTTCTCTCGACCCAGACCGCCGTACCGCACCTGACCGCCGCCTCCACCCGCTGCGCCGCCCTGCCGGAGAACCCCGGCTGCCCTCACGACGTCCGCGACCACCGCGCGCCGCGACAGGAAATACACAGTGAACTACCTGTGTTCCAGCCTTTTTTCTCGCACCCTCGCTCGACCAAACTCGACCCCGTCTTCACCAGTATGTTCACGACTTAACCCCTTTCAATATCTGTATGCTAGTTGACCTTGAACAGCACGTAAACCTAGGCGAAAATAACGACCAAGTTGGTGAGAAATAATAACTTTTGGGTATCGCAAAAAACTGTGGTAACTACATATGTTCACAGATTCGTATCTCCCACCATAGAGATCCGAATCCAGTTTTTCTTGTTGGTATGTGAAGACCACCTAACATACTTTAATTTTTGTTATTTACAATAAATTATTAACTGCTGTATGTAGAATTAAACCAATTAGAAAACCCCAAAAATCTACTTTTTCAAATTTCTAAAAATTGTGATACGGAGCGCGCCTCGCCAAACGGGACCACCCCGTCGTGTACCAAGTGTACCAAAAGGTGCGCACAATATACCCGGACGTGAAAGATTTTACGGAAACTGATTTGGACGCGTGTGAGCGTCAGAATCAGCCTGTATCCGCCGAAAATCCCCCGTGTCGTAACTTTTGCAAAAGCCCTACACATTTAGTGTACGCTCGTCAGATTACGACAAAACTTGCTCCACTAGACTCGTGGTATCATGCTGGTCCTGTGACCCAGTTTTCACGCAGTTCTGAGACGGTTGACTAAGTCGCCTATTGGCGGGCCCCACGGTTGACTTTTTGGGCGAAATTGTGTTCGGCTCACCGGAATCCACATTTGGACATACCGTTGAGTTCGTACTGCCATTTAGAGTTTGTTTGACCTATAATTTGTCCCATTTAGAGACCTTTATCCTTGGCACGCTTTTCGGTACAAAGTGGTCCACATATGGATCCCGCTTTGACCCGAAATTACTGTTTTGCCCCTGTGTCCAAATTGGACAAAAGAGAAGTGTTTTCTAGCTATTTTGCTTATTTTGGGAACGTTGGTGATGTTTATTTCAGCATCTGGAGACGTTCATTCTGAGGCCGTAGTTTCTGACTCTTGGTGTTTGATATCTGGACGTTACATTTTGCAGCTCTTGCCAGGCAAGTATATCTTGCCTTGTTGTATTATTTAAATTTTGTATTACTAGTTGCTTATTTATATTATATAACTGTGTGCGTCCGAGAGAGACTCGGGTGCAGTCAACGAATGCGTTGACATTAGGACTTGTGTCTGACCTAGTGTCTAGTAGACCCACCTAAAGTTGTAGAGTTATTGGTATGACTCCCCAGGCCTTGACAAATTTCTTACACGTGTTGTGAGTCTCATGTAGGGCACGTACTTGCGTATGTGGTTGGCCACCTGTACGTGTAGGTCGTGCGACGGATAGGGTATAACTGCTAATAGTGATGCATATTAGAAGACTTAGCAGTTATTAGTAGGCGGAGCATAGACTATCGTGGTACGATGGTCCAATCCTTGTCCTTGTTTGGTTGAAAGGTTGGACTACTTTTCTAACGATAGACTATGAGCCAGAGTTACGACGTCGCAGCGTAGTAGCTAAGGCATATTGTAGATACAACATGCATAGATCATTGGACGGGGAGGACGCCTAGTAGGCGTATGGGACACCCACTTCCTTTACACTGCTGCCACACTCGACGGAGTGATATGGACGATATATACTATACTGCTGCCACCTTCTTCGGAGCGATATGGACAATATACTATACTGCTGCCACGTTCTTTGGAGCAGTATGGACGATATATTATACAGATGCCATGCTCTTCGGAGATGGACGTTATTATACATTGCCCATGTGTGGGGGCATATGTAGCATATACTAGCCAGTTGTCACGATTGGTGAATTACGTCAGCATATGTCTAGCCTACACCTTCCCATACACTCAAAGTTGTCCTCAAAGTACATTTCACATAGATAGTTAGCGCACCCCTTTATTTATTCAGTATTTACTTTATGGCATATTTCTATGTATCTTGTTATGTCCCTCTGAGGACCTGGTCTCTTTCCAGGTGTAGATGTTTATGAATATTCGTAGGAGCGCAGATCTGGACTGGTTACTTATATTTCGAGGAGGTCTTCTCTTCGAGCCTCGTGATTGTTAGAGGTTGTACTTATATTGTATTTGTCTTGTTTATTTTATATTCTAGTTCGGTAGTGAATTTGTTTCCATCCGACTATCATCTTTAGATACCATATATTGAGATCTAGTTTCACAATTATTGGTTATTTATATCCATTTGATTTCTGTGGATGAGATTAGTTTATACCCTATGACTTGTGATAGTTTTACCGCTTGTGAATTATTGTTCATAGTACAACGTACACATGTGTTATAGTTTCCATATATTGGAGTTGCCATATACATGCGCCTGGCATGCTTACGTGTCCTAGTCCTACGTATTTTGGGACTGGGGCGTGACACTCCCCGCCCAAATTGGTATAGTGGATCCAACTATGGTATGTTATGACACAAGATTCACTGGGTAGGTAGCTAGTCTCCCCAAGAATCAATGTATGTACATGTACAAGAAGAACAAGGAACAAGTCTTATACAAGATACACCATAAATATCAAGGAATAATATCTCAAGATGAGATCCGGGTATACCAATCCATGTAACCATCGTGTCAAGAAATTAAGGATATCTACACTATATACAAGAAACATAGGGGATATCATAAATGAGAAACTATCAGAGAATGTACTTGCTTAAAATCCGGTGAATAATATCAAAGAGGTCAAGGACGGTGCCTCGGAGACCTAAATATGGATATAAGGTTTTAGAATAAAAATAAGTTAAACTAGTCAAATTCTAGGTTATAAAGCCATTTCTAAGTCAAAATAGTCAAACTAGGTCAACTATAGGTCTAACTAGTCAAACTAGCTATTTATAGGTTGTATGAGTCTATTTCTAGGATATTGGGTCCATACAATATGTAACTAGGCTATACTCTCTATGTTAGGATACTAGGATACCAACACTATACCGTATCATAAGATACATTATTTATTAGATATGAAAATACAATAATATATATATATAAGAGGAAAATATATAGTATCCCTAGCTAAACTATTGCTAAATGGATACCTTGGCTTTGATACAAATACGGTATCACACCAACTACACACCCCTCTTGATACACAAACGCAATACCTTGAGGATGAACCAAATTACCTAACAATTATCTTGGTATCACAAGGTAATCAAATATCTTATAGTTAACTAACTAGCCATTCATACCTCACTATACAATAACATAACTAGCATGCACATCTGGTATTCAATACCCATACCCCAGGATACCTCAACTCTCATTACCTTGGTATAACTCAAGGTAAACTAGAAATAATATTAACCAATACTAATACTTATACTAATACAATGTGCTAAAATTCTATCACCAGTCACAACATGTCCTAAGAACTCTACCTTGTCCAGGAAGAACTCACACTTGGATAGCTTTTCATACAGCTTCTCCTTCCTCAACACATCTAACATAATCCGCAGATCCTCCTCGTGATCCTCGTGCTCCTCTGGTGTCTTAGAGTATATGAGTATGTCATCGATGAACACCACCACAAACTTTTTGAGGTACTGGTGGAACACAATGTTCATCAAATTCATAAATATAGTCGGGGCATTAGTTAACCCAAACGGCATCACCATGAACTTATACTGGCTATACCGAGTCCTAAAAGCAGTTTTAAAAAAGTCCTCCGGCTTCACTCTCTCATGGTGGTAGCCTGATCTCAAGTCTATCTTGGAAAACACCTTGGCGCCACTCAACCGATCGAACAGGTCATCAATTTATGGCAACGGATATTTATTCTTGATATTAAGATTATTTAATACCCTGTAATCGATGCATATACGCACCGATCCATCCTTCTTTGGTATAAACAATACCGGGGCTCCCCATGGTGAAGAATTGGATATGATAAACCCCTTATCCTGTAATTCATCCACTTGCTTCTTCAGCTCGACCAGCTCGATGTTGTTTACTTTATAGACATGTTGTGAAATTGGTTCCACACTTAGCACCAAGTCTATAGAGAACTCAATATCTCGTTCTGGCGGTAATCTTGGCAATTCCTCAGGAAATACATCCAAGAACTCTGATATCAAAGGATGCGGTAACTCCTTGTCTTCCACCATAGTTCCACAGATAATGCCTTCTCTCTGCTCTGCAGCTCCTCTAGCAAACTCAAACTCTGGCTCTCCTGGCGGGCTAAACAAACTCTACCTCCTCTACAATCTATACTAGCATGGTATCTACTTAACCAATCCATCCCAAGTACAATATTGTAGCTCAGAATTGGCATTACAAGTAGACACGCACTCAGCTTTCGACCTCCCAGAGTAACTCTCTAATCCTTGCAAATATCACTAACCAGGATAATGTCTCCCCCGATCATGATCATGCAAGTCATAAGCAAAGGCTCAGCTACGAAATAATGCTTCAAAGCAAAAGAAACAGATACAAAACTATGGGAAGCACCACTATCAAACAATGCTAAAGCTGGAAAGAATCAATATGGCACATGATATGATATACTCAAATAAGGACAGTTAAAGATCAAATATCAATATCAAGAAAGAATAGTTAAAATGAATCAATAATGTTTTTCAAGATGTGATTGAGTATTCTCAGCCTATAGCCTATATCCTATATCTTGAAAGAGGCTCGTAATAGCACTCAAATCAGATCACCACTATGAATCGCACTAATTGTGACCTCGAAGACCTGCATAGGCCACCACTAAAAATATGTCATGATCCGCATCTGGTGTAGGGGCACGAGTAGTGAACAACAACCAGCCTACGCCGCAGCATCGACGATAGAATGCTGTTTGGGTAAACTATCTATCTAGCAATCAAGATATAATAATGCCACCAATAAAATATGAATACTTAATCACAGATCTATATGATGGAACAAATACACGAATATTATATAAAGAACTGAAGAGTCAAATATAACTCACAAGACAAAATAATATCCATTGAGTCAAATAAAGAAATACTAATAACAAAAGCTTGAGACAAATTCAGTACAAATAAATCTATCTACTGAGATACGAGTAGTGGGACGTCTGTCTCAACCACGATGAGACCCTCCTGAGCCAAGGTCTTTGGCTCTAAGCCAACAACGTCCTGAGGCCCGTCGTGAGTGGGATACCACTTCTCAGTTTCATTTGTAAAAAATATATCCAGTCAGTAAAGGAGCAAAGTATATCTCTAACAACAGTTCCAATGAATGATATAAACTATGTAACAGTAAATAGAGTAAATATACAAGATACAATATACAGGTACAAGAGATATGTATAATAGGAATACTGGAATTAAATACAAGAAATGAGCAAGAATACTACTACTAAGTGAGTGAGTACCAGCTTTAACATATGATCGGCTTGGGAACTTGCACAAGGATTAGGGTCTGGTTAATCATACGTGCGGTGTATGATCAACACTCACATGACATGCACAAGGAGGGTATGATCAAATATATACACTAACACTCCCCGCCCAAATTGGTATAGTGGATCCAACCATGGTACGTTTTAACGCAGGATTCACTGGGTAGGTAGATAATCTCCCCAAGAATTAATGTTTGTACATGTACAAGAATAACAAGGAACAAGGCTTATACAAGATACACCATAAATACCAAGGAATAATATCTCAAGACGAGATTCGGGTATACCAATCTGTGTAACCATCGTGTCAAGAAATTAAGGATATCTACACTATATACAAGAAACATAGGGGATATCATAAATGAGAAACTATCAGAGAATATACTTGCCTGAAATCCGATAAACAGTATCAAAGATGTCCAGAACGGTGCCTCGAAGACCTAAATATGGAATATTACATCAATACAAGGTTTTGGAATAAAAATTAGTTAAACTAGTCAAATTCTAGGTCATAAAGCCATTTCTAAGTCAAAACAGTCAAATAGGTCAACTCTAGGTCTAACTAGTCAAACTGGCTATTTTTAGGTTGTATGAGTTCATCTCTAGGATATTGGGTCTATACACAATGTAACTATTCTATACTTACTATGTTAGGATACTAGGATACCAACGCTATACCGTATTATAAGATACATAATTTATTATATATAAAAATACAAAAATATATATATACAAGATGAAAATATATAGTATCCCTAGCTAAACTAATGCTAAATGGATACCTTGGCTTTGATCCAAATACGATATCACACCAACTACATACCCCTCTTGATACACAAACCCAATACCTTGAGGATGAACCAAATTACCTAACAATTATCTTGGTATCACAAGGTAATCCAATATCTTATAGTTAACTAACTAGCCATTCATACCTCACTATACAATAACATAACTAGCATACCCATCTGGTATTCAATACCAATACCCCAGGATACCTCAACTCTCATTACCTTGGTGTAACTCAAGGTAAACTAGAAATAATATTAACCAATACTAATACTTATGCTAACTAGTATATATATATATATATATATATATATATATATATATATATATAACTAACAATATTAACTAACTTAACTTTAACTGATACATACGTCCTAATCTTTAATGCACTCTGGTGTGCTACACACTGTTGATGCTGTTGTTTACTACTTATACACACTACTGCTACTGCTACTTATTTTTACTGCTGCTGCTTATTGTTCTGTTGCTGCTTACTGCTTGTTCACACTACTGCTGCTACTACTTATTGCTGCTTACCCGAACCCCTTAGCGCACATACACCCACCTATACATATACGTATCTCTCTCTCTCTCTCTCTCTCTCTCTCTCTCTATATATATATATATATATAATATATATATAGTTATGTTTCTAATTCATTTGATGTGTTGGTGGTCATTGGAGAGTAGAAAAGTTCATGTGCACTACTAGTGTTAATATATATATATATATATATAATATATATATATATATATATATATATAACAACTACAAATACAATACTCTAATAGTTATAACCAAAGTAAATTTAATTAGAAATCAAATTATCAAACAAGTGGAGTGCACTGCACCCATATCACACTCAATCTATAATACGCTTGCAATACGGCTCGACCACACCACTAAACGTATTTTGAAGGACACGAGCAAGTCTAGAATCATAATTAGAAGCAACACAAAGTGTTAGCTACTCATGTACTTTTTTATTTCAAAATATGACATGCTCAAACCCCCTTATCGGAAGAAAACCCCCAAAATTGACATAAAATACCACATAACTTCCTCCATATGCCTCCTATGAACCTAATTCCACTTCCTATGTGTAGTTTTAGTACATGGAAGGGTTCCTAATGATTAAATTATAGATTTAGAGTCTAAATAGAGAGGAAAAACTGAATTGTGCCTATTGGGAGATAAATTCCCAATCCAAGTATCCAAATGAGTGTCAAGAGCCTTCAACTTGTGCTTCTTTCTCCTCCTTGTAGATCCTTGCCTCCTCCTTGTTTCAATAGCCTTCAATGATGAGTAGGGAAGGAATTTGGAAGGAATTTGGGTAGGTATTGGTGTAGGGATAAAGGAATTTGGAAAAGGGAAATTCCAGATATATAATTATAATGAATGAATGAAGAGAGAGAGAGAGAGAGAGAGAGAGAGAGAGAGAGAGAGAGTCTCTCTTCCCCCTTGCTATGGCCGGCCTAGCCCCTACTCCAAGTCACTATGAAAAGTCCACAATATCCCTTGGGGCTTGTCATGAAGGAATTAATTAAGGAAGGAAGGTTCTAATCCAATTGGTTTAACTAATTAAGTCATCCTCCTATTGAATGGGCTAACTATTGGGCTTGTTTGTTAGGCTCAATCTAACTAGAATTAAATATTGGTCCATGAGTCTAGTCTAATCTAGTTAGATCTACTAACACAAGTCCAAAATCAAATCTAACATCTAACGATAATTAAATAATACAATAAATAAATATTCAACAAGCACATAAATTAAATAATTCTGAAATGACAAAATACCCTTTCCTAAAAAATATGGTAATGACAGCGAGGATAAATCGATGTCCCTTAGATGAAGGCAGACTAATCAGCCCAATAATATCCATTCCCCAGGCTTTGAACGGAATGGACACAATAGTCATGTGTAGAAACTCTGAGGGCTGGTGGATAAAGTCGTCATGGATTTGGCACGCTTGGCACTTCCTTGCGTAGTCAACGGCGTCAGCTTCCATTGTCGGCCAATAGTAACCTATTCTATGGAGGTGGCCCTATAGCTTGGGTCCTGGCTGATGGGCACCACAAACACCATCGTGGGCCTCGCGGAGAGCTTGCTTTGCTTTTGAATTCGATAGGCATTGTATTAAAAGACCGTTATATGAGCGGCGATACAGTATTTTGGTAGCCGTATAGTAATAAAACCGGCAGAAACGTCTTCTGATTGCAGTGGCTTTCTTTAGTTTCTCGGGAAGAATTCCATATACGGTGTAGTCAATGAATGGAAGTATCCAGTCTTGTGAGTTAGAGATCATCTCTGCTGAGTGGCTCAGGCACTGAGGTTGTTCTTCGGGCAGACCATCTCTCGACCGATCATGGTGATCCGTCCATGAGTATTGACCGGGATTGCTAGAAAGGCTGTGAGTCCGTCTAGGGCGTCTGTCTCGATATTTTGCAGTCGAAGGACGTGCTCTATGAAGAACCCCCTGATGGGGGTGATTAATCCAAGTGCGGGTTGGTGGTAAGGAATCAAGTCCTCATTCTGGACTTTGTACTCGCCTTAGACTTCGTTGATTATCAGTTTGGAATTACCGTAGGCTTCCAGGTGGTCGATTGCTACTTGTTTGGCGAGTTAGAGTCCAATGGTGAGAGCATTATACTCTGCCATATTATTGGAGCATGACTCAGTGAGGGAGTAGGCACGGTTAATAACCAGATCATATGGAGAGATCAACCCTATTCGACTCCAGCAATGATGTCGCCTTTGGGCCCTGTTCTCGAAGCACCGTCGAAGAACATTTGCCAAATAGCCTCGCATGAAGTTATGTTCGAGTCTGCCACTTCGTCTATAATCTCGTCATAGAGTTTTGAGGTTTATGGCGTCGAATGTGCTGCTAGGAAGTCGGCTAGTGCTTGACCCTTTATGGCTTTCTACGGGACAAATACCATGTCGTATGGAGATGGTAGTATCGCCTAGGTAGCTAGGCGGGAACTTAGCATCCCCGGTTTGGTCATGAAAAATCTGAGAGGATTGACTCGTGAGATCACATAAATGGTCTGTCCAATCACGTAATACCGAGTCTTCTGGACAAAAAATACTAGAGCAAGGCATTCCTTCACGACGGGGATGTACCTATGCTCCTCTCCAACCATCATCCAGCTGAGTTAATAGATGGCCTACTCGTGGCCTGTATAACTATTATGGGCTAATAGAGCACCGAGGAAGTGATCTATCACATGTACATAAAGAAGAAAAGGCATCCCCGAGACTGGGGCTAACCAGTACAGAGGGTTTGATAGGTATCTCTTGATATCGTCAAACGCACGTTGGCATTCTCTATTCAAGACAAATGAGAAACCTTTCTTCATAAGCTGGATGAATGGCCGACAATGTCTAGAGAGGTTTGATATGAACCTCCTGATGTATGCCAGCCTTCGTTGATGGTCGTGGAGCTCCCAGAGGTTCCTCGGCGGGTTTATCTCGAGGATTGCTTTAGTTTTGTCAGGGTCTATGTGAATACCCTAAGAAGTGATGATAAAGCCCAGGAATTTGTCGCTGGAGACTCCCAGGAAGGATTTGGTAGGGTTTATCTTGAGCTGGTGCATACGCATGAGGTTGAACACAGTCTTCAAGTCCCTGAGGTGATCACCTTTGGAGTGACTTTTATCGGTGATGTCATCGACGTAACACTCGACCGTCTTGCGTAGATGCTCACGGAAGATGGTGCTCATAGCTCGTTGTTATATAGCACCGGCATTCTTCAGATCGAAGGGCATGACTGTATAACAGTATACTCATATTGACGTTCAAAATAATGTATGCTTCTGATTGTCAGGAAATATCTTGATCTGAATGTAGCCTGAGAATTCATCAATGAAGGACATGCACTCGAAGCCGCAAGTATTGCCGATCAATATGTCTGTGATCGGAAGAGAAAATTTGTCTTTGGGGCAGGCCGCGTTTAGATCATGAATGGTAATACGGATCCAGATCTTCCCGTTTTTTTTGATGACGGGCACGATGTTGGCTACCCAGTCTGGATGTTATTCTTTGTGAAAGAAGCTACTAGATATCAGTTTGTTGACTTCAGCTTCGATGGGGTTCATAATGTCCGGCCGTAATCGTCATTGCTAATGCTTGACAGGATTAGCGTTAGGCAAGATATTGAGCTTGTGGACCATGATTCGGGGGTCTAGTCCTGGCATGTCTTCGTAGCTCCAGGCAAAAACATCAATGTATTCCCTGACGAGCTGTAGCATGGAATTTTGCTCCTCATCAATCATACTTTTGCTGATAAAGATAGGTTAGAGGGTGAATTCGTCGCCCAGATTGAATTTGTACACCCCCTCACCCAAAAATAGGTATTTTGTGTGTATTTTATATTTCTTGTATTTGTTTTGGATTATTTTTCAAGATAATTAAAATCCAATGATTTTATTAGGATACTTCACCGTGGTTTAGACATTAATAATATAGGATGGGCCATGATCTGTATCTCCCTTTATAAGAAGTAGCCTACACAGGAGACACTACCTGTAGGATCTTTTCGTGGCACAGAAATTCGATCCCTTGGTGTTAGTATGACCTTAGTGTAACGACCATAGATTAATTGTTAAATATTTAGATATTTTATATATACAATTTATTTATGGTTATTTTCCAATTCCAACTTCCTATAATTAGCATCCCATAATTTCTGTAAACCCCCTCACCCAAATTTAGGCCTACTTGGCATAGATAGAGAAACTATGACTAGTTTGTACCAATTGGAAATAGGACACAACTTTTATTTAAATTTCAATATTTATATCACTTAGTGCACCTTACCGTTGCTTCGATAATAGGAGCACTACACTAGCCATTGCCTTCCTACAAATTTCACAAGCTTGTCCTAGACGTGACCGTCTACCAATCTGACCCTTGTGTAACTTTTAAACACTCAATATTGTGCTTTATTTTAGTTGCACAATATTCGTCACAAACGTTCAGGTATTATTCCAATAAATCTAAATTCTCATAATTGGCCATACCTGTTTGAATTTGAGGCATAACCACAATCCAATTCCTATAACCCAAATTAGGGTATTAACCTATTTTGAGCCTGCTACGCCCATAATACTTGCGTCCCACCCAATTTTAATTCCACGTGTCTTCAACTTATCAAAGAACACATTGTGCATTTGTTTTAATTAAATTAAATTAGATACAATCTAACCCAAAGCAAGCCCCAACCAAGCCCATGTACACTCTTTCATGGGGACAGGTTCCCCACCCCGAAGAGCCCAGACAGGCCCAAATCCCGAGGTCAACCCATATTCTCCCTCCCCTATAAATACATATTATTCCCTATTGGAAATCCTAAAATCATAAACACCATCATCTTCACAAACCCTAGCCAAACCCTCCTCCTAAACCGAGCACCCCCTCTCCCTTCCCGACTTCCCCAATACCACCACCACCACCACCTCCGACCGCCACCACTATAGCCCCTAGCCGCCTGACCTCCACTCCCATCCACTTTCATCATCAAACTAAGCCGTCGCCATCAACCCCCCATCAATCCGACACCCTATCACAACCCGACCCCTTGTCGAGCCCAACTACTCCCCGATCGGAGCACCGCCTCCAGCACCGCCAACCACCACCGCCAGCCCGACCAAAACCGCCTTCCCCGCCATCCCAGTACCGTCCCACACCGACCAAGCCCCGCTGCCAGGCTGCTGCTGCCGTTGCTGCACCTGCTGCAGTTACTGCCACTGCTGCCTTGCCTGTCGCACGACTACCGAAGCTCCGCCCCGTCGGAGGAAAGCCGTCGACGAGCAGACCCCCGTCAGCCAACTAAGTACTCGTTCTCTAGTTCCTCTTCTTCATTGTAGCATTGTTTAGTTGTATCATCGCATCGTCGTGTCATATGTCGTAGACTTGGACACAACCTATATTAATGTGGAACCACATATATGTGTGTATGAATGTTAAATTAGATTAGTTAATAATTAATAACTAGTAATTACCTTAATGATATAACTTGTTATAAGGACTTGTGTTCATCTAAAAAACCTAGATCAGTACACTGTAACATGAGGTAGAAGGATATGTGATTGTACTAAACGTAAGTAGTTCGTAAACCTCCAACCTTAGTAATTTATTGTTGTAAGGTACGCGAGAACCGAGGACAGAATACGTGTATACCCTAGCTATGTGCACACGCAACTCTGTAGTCGACCAGCCGTGACCCTTGCGTTAGTACCTAAGAGCAACGTTGTAGTTTGTGTATGTATTGCTTTAGTGTATGATGCTAGATTGCTATATTATATTGTATGTTTAGGGTCACTGGCCCAGCCAGGAGATACTGCAGGAGCAGGCTATTGGCATTCATAGCTTGAGGACTCAGGCAAGATACCTTGCCATATTTACTGTTTAAATTAAGTGATATATATATTATATGATATCTTGTTGCTTATTTTATATGACTGTGCGCGTCCAAAATTGACTCGGGTGCAGTCGACGGATGCGTCGATAAGTAGTGTACTTGACCTAGTCACTAACAGACTCACCCCATTGGGAGGATACTCTGATATCTTCTGAGACCTGACACTCTTACACGTTTCACAGTGACAAATTCATATTGGGATGCGGGTTCACGTACTCGACTAGCTATCAGTGCGTATGACATGCATCACAGTTAGTGCGTAATTCAGGATTTTGTATTAGTAGAGACTTGGCATATAGATACGTGGTATGCACGTCGAGTATTTGACTTGTATATTTACATTGGGCGGAGAGGACAACTAGTAGGCGTATGAGATACACACATTACAATCCGTAGTATCCGGAGGAGCCACAGATCCAATAACTCCCTTTATGCAGATGCCCCATTCTTCGGAGCGGTATGAACGTTATATATTATGCAGATGCCCCATTCTTCGGAGCGGTATAGACATTATATATTATGCAGATGCCCCATTCTTTGGAGCGGTATGGACGTTATACTATTCAGATGCCCTATTTTTCGGAGCGGTATGGACATTATGCCTACACCAACCCATACGTACCAAAGTTGTCCTCACATTGCATTCACTTAGATGGTTAGCACACCCTTTACTTTATTTTATTTAGTATTTATATATGGCATGCTTCTATGTATCTTGTTATGTTCCTCTGAGGACCTGGTCCCTTTCCAGGTGTAGATGTTCATGAGTATTCACAGGAGCGCAGATACGGACTGGTTACTTATATCCCGAGCAGGTCTTCTCTCCGAGTCTCTATGGTTGATAGTTATGGTACTTACATTGTATTTATCTTTTTTATTCTTTATTCTAGTTGGTAGTGGATTTGTTTCCATCCGACTGTCATCTTTAGATACATTATAATGAGATCTAGTTTCATAGATATTGGTTATTTATGTCTATTTGATTTCTGTGGATGAGATTAGATTATACACTGTGACTTGTGATATCTTTTACCATTTGTGAATTATTGTTCATAATACAGCGTACGCATGTGTTATGGTTTCCATATTTTGGAGTTTCCA
Organism: Iris macrosiphon; assembly: GCA_036927795.1. Classification (NCBI taxonomy): domain Eukaryota; kingdom Viridiplantae; phylum Streptophyta; class Magnoliopsida; order Asparagales; family Iridaceae; genus Iris; species Iris macrosiphon. Next base: position 66,578,400 of record JAYESA010000014.1, read on the forward strand.
TATACATGCGTCTGGCATGCTTACGTGTCCTAGTCCTACGTATTTTTGGGACTGGGGTGTGATAATTCCCCGTGCCAAGTTAGATATTTTTCATTTTTATAGATTTGCCTATTATTTACTATTATGCTATTTTGTTGAATATCCATTTAATTAATTACTTAGTTAATTAGAAAATATAATTATTTGATATATTATAACTAGATAAATATCTAATTATTAATTATAAAATATTTTATAAATTTTTTTGAGTGTAGTATTTTATTAAAGCTTTATAAAGTAAATTTTTCTAGAATTTATTTTGTGTTCAATATTATTTTTGGATTTTTTCTCATTTATATATGTTAATAAATATATGGTTAATAATAATAATAATAATAGTAATAGAAGTAATAATAATAATAATAATAATAATAATAATAATAATAATAATAATAATAATAGCAATAATAATAATAGTAATAGACGTAATAACAAAATGATAATAAAAAAAGAAAAAGAAAAAGAAAACAAAACAAAACAAAAACCTAAACAAATAAACCTAAAACTAACTAACAAAACCTAGCAAACAACTACTAAACAACCTATTTACTAATAAACCTAACTACCTCACCCCAGACCCACAGCACCAGGACCCCCTCCCAGAAATCTCTCCCTCCTTCTCCCTTATATATATATATATATATTATAACTCAAACCTAAACCCTAACCCTAGCCCGACCTTAGCGCCGACCACCCCCGTGCTGACCGCCGCCGAAGCCACGCCGCCGAAGCCGCGCCGCCGCAGCAGACACCGCCGCCGTCTGCAGTCTGTGTACGCGCGTGTGGGCACATCAACACCACTCCAACATCCCATCTTCAAGGTACAATATCTTCTTCATCTGTAATTTTTTTTCGAGCTGTTTGTCCGTGTACGTTCACAACCTAACCTTCTAGGTTTTTCATTCAGCGGGATGAGTTTTCGTGCCCTATATTGGTCGAAAATTCGACCGAAAAAAGGCCGAAAAGCTGACCAAAAATAGTCCAAAATTTTAACCCGAACGCCCATGTTCACACCCAATTTGCCATCAAACTGTTTAATATTTTCAAAAACTAATTAAAGGATTTTCTTCTCAACATAACCGAGAAATTATTCTGTTCTTTTAGTTTTTATTAATTTGTTTTATGTGTTAAATTATTCGGCCTCCTAAACGACCAAAAATTTGATATATTAAAACTAAAATTTTGTGATACGGAGTGCGCCCCGCCAAATGGGACCGCCTCATCGCGTACCAATTACATCAAAAGGCGCGTATGGTATATCCTGATGTGTGAGCTTTTGCAAAAGCTAATTCGGACGTGTGTGCGTGTCACGACCCGCACCCGGAAATTGGGCATGAGTCGTGGGTACATCCAGCCTACGCCGCAGCATCGGCGGTAGAACGCTGTCTAGGTCTCAACAGATAATATATCCTGTCAAAAGTCTCAACTCCGTACGGAGGACAATGATAAATATCCACAGTTCTATAATATACTCAATCACAAGCTATAAAAAATAATGGCACGATGAGAATAGAAAAGAGTTCCATAAAAACCAACCACAATAAGTCCAACTCAATCCTGGGTCTAGATGACCTCACAAAGTCACAAATAATAAAATACAACTCAGTCTCAGTCTAAAACAATAAATGCAGAAAAAGTAATCTAAGTACAGGCAGGCAAGATCTCCTCTAGGATAGGCAACTCCTCTGGGATTTCTGGAGTAAAATCTCCCTCTATTCCTGGGCCGTAATGAGTGGGGCAAAAGTTCTCCAGGTCCTCTGAAAATGTTTACCCAGTCAGGATTGGAGCGAAGCACAAGCACTAACAGCAGTTTCATTAAATTGACAAAGACTATAAACAGTGTAAGAAATACAAGATGAAAGTATATGCTGAAAAATGAGAAGTACAGGAGAAATGAAATAGGCAATAGAGCATCTAGCAATGAACAATAAACAGTGAATGCTAGAACAAGTGAATCTGAATAAAGTAGACATCTAGCTAAGTGTTTAAAATATTAGTTTATTATGTGATCGGCTTGGGACTAGATCAGGCTGGTTATATATGATTAGCTATGATTCTTTTAGGTCAGGCTAACCATATGGTTAGCTATGGTGCATGTAGTGGTCAGGCTAATCATATATAACAGCTATGGAGCATATAAATGGTCAGGCTGCACCCGACGTGAGAAGTGGGGTGAGCTATGGTACATATAAATGTTTGGATATGATCACATAATCTACTAATAGTTCCCCATCCCCCAGCTAGCACGATGGATTCCAATCACGACTCCTCATGATGGGGATCTAGGGTGCTAACCCGTGTATCCATAGTGTCGGAATCAAGTATGTAATACACTACAATTTATAGAAGTAATCAACAATGAAAACTGTCAGAGAATGTACTCGCCTGTGGTCCTGAGCAAAAATGTGAGGATCGATGTCCAAGGTGGGATCACAATGACCTATTTATGGAATATTAATGTCAGACATTAAATTAAAAGAATAACATGTTTAACAAATTAAATACGAGGTTTCTAGGTCATTTCTGAGGTTTACTGGTCAATACTAGGTCCACTAGTCAGTTTTTAAAATCATGGAAGTGTATACTGTACACTACCTATCTAAACTAGTCCTTACTTAGCTATACAAAACCTCAGTGTTAAGGATCTACAAGGTATTAGGTTATAACTATATGCTAGAGTCTAGTTAGTATATAAGTAGCTTATATTAGTTATCTTGCTAGTACTCCACCTTAATTAGTATTAACCAATTCTTACTTTAGCCATACTAGTACCAACTGAACTAATCACTAATGCAATATACTACTTCTTACACCCTTAATATCTTAATAAGTTAACTAACACTAGTCATTAACTAGCCCATAACTTACTATTTACCAATACACACACCCCTGTATTCATACTGATACACTACACTAGGACCTAACACACCTCCCTGAGACACTGGCACTCTCTCATGTATCTCACATAGGTAAAACTGGTTCCTCACTACACAGACCAACTCACACACACATATGTGCACTGCTCTTCACAGAATTTATTCTCAGGTAAAATCACTCCCACACATACATATCTCCCTATACTGCCACACACAGTGTCAGTATTATAGAGACACTCACTCACAATTCTCACCTACACACAGTCATATATAGGTTCTAACTGACACAGGTACACCCTGGCTCACATAGGTAACACTCTGAGATTCATACCCTGCCACAAACAACACACATATACATATTCACACTGAGAATTTCCTGATACACAGGTAAACTGCACACTGCTCACCCTCTAGATACTGAATTCTGAATTCACACAGGCACACATACATACTTCTCAAACACACACAGTTTTGACACAGGCTCTCCCCCAAATCTGATACACAAATACTGATACTAAGCCACACCCAACATAGAACACAAACCAAAGCATCAAAATCTACCTATTAACACATACACAATTTCTCCCCAAATCCACAGCCACACACTGCCCGACTGTGCACAGTTTCTGATACTCGATCAACATTAGAAATTCCAGGATACTCACAGTCATTCCACAAACACACAGCACAAGAACTAACAGTACACACACACACATATATTGATACACACTGATATACATAACATTTCCTAACCTATCAACTGATACACAGCAATTAGAAAACCCCATATGCACAAAACACACACACCAACACATAGGTACTAAAATCTAAAAGGAACTAGGATACACACAGTTTTTAATACCCCTCACTCTCAGAATTCTACACTCAATCTCCCAACCCCAATTCACTGATTTGCTCTCTAAAACCCGACTGCTCACAGAACTTCCCCAAATGTGCACAGGAACCCGACCACACACTGCCCATAACTCGACTCTACACAGAACAACACAGCCACACTAGTAATTATACTATGTATATAGATCAATATACCAAAATATGCATAGATTCGAATACCTTAGATGGATAAACTCTTAATGAATATTTCATCGAACATATGCAGTGCAGAAATATGAGTTTACATACAAACCCATAATTTCCAAAACAAAACCCTAAGAATCAAGATCAAATCTATATGTAAATAAGAAAATCTGCCTACATGTAACCCCTAGGGTTAGGGTTCACAAAAATTGGGAAAACCAATGTTGGGACACCTAAAACCCTAGTTCAAAACCCTAAATCGAAACTACACAGTAGGGGGTTTCCTAATGGCAGTTTACATCAGAAAAACAGAAATTAAATGAATAAAAAATTAGGGTTTTACCTGCAGGGATGGTTTCTCCAATGGAAGTTCTTCTTCCCCAAGGCTTTTTGACCCAAGTTCCTTGCTTTCCTTACTTTGGAGGAGGAGAATGGGATCCCTAGGGCTAGATTTCGAATTCTGGAGTGGGGAGATGGCTTTCTCTTGTGGAGGCTAGGGTTTCTTCTTTCTACATGAAGAAAGAGAGGGTTCCCTTTTATATTAAGGCCAAGTTAGGGTTTCTAATGCATAGTTTTAGGTTAAAATCCCAGGTTAGGTCATGTAGAACCTAATTAACTAAGGTTTAGTCAGTCTAGGGTTTGAGGTTCAACCTACAAATTAGAATTCTAGGGTTTCACTAGAACTGGGTCTTCTAATTAGGGTTTGGTCATTAGGGTTTGTCCTAATGCGTTCTAGGGTTTGACCTAAAACCAAATATCACTAACAATATATAAATAGTTTTAAAAACTCAACAAATTAATTAAACACATAATTATTCAAAATAGTGAATTTACACAAATGCCCCTATTTGGAAATGTGGTAGTGACAGTGCGCGTCAGAATCAACCCGTATTCGTAAAAAGTTCCCATATTACGACTTTTGTAAACTATTGCCCCATTTTGTGTATGCTCATCGGAATGCGATAAAACTTAATCCATTAGATTCGTGGTATCACGCTGATCCTGTGACCCAAGTTTCACGCAATTCTGTGATAGTTGACCAAGCCGCCTATTCGCGGGCCCCACGGTTTGACTTTAAGGGCGAATTTGTGATCGGCTCACCGGAATCCCGAATTGGACATACCGTTGAGTTCGTATCGACGTTTAAAATTTGTTTGACCTATAATTTGTCCCATTTAGAGACATTTACCTCTAGCATGTATTTCGATGCAAAGTGACCCACATGTGGACCCGCTTTGACCCGAAATTACCGTTTTGCCCCTGTGTCCATATTGGACGAAAGTGTAGTGTTTTCTAGATATCTCGCTGATTCTGGGACCATTGGTGATGTTTATTTCAGCATCCAGAGACATTCATTCGGACGCCATAGTTTCTGATCCTCTGTACTTGACGTTTGAACGCTTATACTATGCAGCTTTTTGCCAGGCAAGTATACCTTGCCTTGTTGTACTGTTTAAATTTAGATATTATTTAGTTATATTTTTATTTGTTTTAATATTTAACTATGTGCATCCGAGAAAGACTCGGGTGCAGTCAACGAAGGCGTTGACGTTAGGACTTGTGTCTAGTGGACGCACCTAAAGTTGTGGAGTTACCAATATGACTCCCCAGTCCTTGACATATATCATTGCACATCATAGAGTGAGTCCATGTAGGGATATATGCTTCATATTCGACTGGCTACCGTAGTTTCAGAGTAAACTATGGGGTCGTGAGCCTCAGTGATACCCGATTATGGGCCATGTGTTACCCGGTTATGGGATCAGTGTTACCCGGTTATGGGCGTATATGCTTGTCGATACATCCGACAAAGGTTACTAGCTGTGCGCTATAATGATCGGTGATATAGCCAGCATATACTCCTGGCATCCAGTTTACAGCTAATGCCAGGTACTTAGCCTCTGGCTCGATGCTACGCTTTATACCTTTCACCTACCCATACGGACTAAGGTTGTCTTCAAATTATATTTTACTTAGCTGGTTAGTTCACCCTCGAGTTTACACAGTATTACTTTATTGTCATGCTTCTATGTATCTTGTTACGTCCCTCTGAGGACCTAGTCCCTTTTCAGGTATAGACGATCATGACTATTTGCAGAAGCAAGGATTAGGACTTGCTACTTCGTTATCTTTCGAGGAGGTCTCTTCGAGCCTCATTGTTCATTAGATGTACTTATTATGTTTACTCTTATATTTTAGTTTGGTATTGGATTTGTCTCTACCAAACTACTTATTCTTATCAAGCATTTATACTTGATTCAGTTATATAGTTGATTGGTTATTTGATTCTGTGATTGAGATTTAGTTATGTCATATGACTTATGATAATTATATACCACTTATGAATTATTGTTCATAATATAATGTACGTATGTGTTATGGGTTCTGTCATACCCCGATCTCCCACAGGCAAATCGGCCGTTCCGGCTAGGCGAGAATCACCGTGCCAGCGCTCCCGTGGAACAATCGCTTTGACCCATCCGTGCGTGATACCGCACGAGCGTGAGCCACACCCGTGCAAGGCCGTGGTTCATTGGCTGGCGGTAAGAGTTCTAAGCCACAGAGTCGCACAGATTGTCCGAGTGCAGCAGAGTCATGAACGCATAGGCGATTGGTAACAAGTTTACTGAGTTGACAATATAGCGGAAGCATTGAATAACATAAGTTGAAGTAAAGCAATTCTTTTATTGATAATAACAAGTGTTACAGGCGATGTATAGCCGAGATTTCAAATTGCACAAGCCTCTCTCTCTAAAACAATAAAAGCGTGCCAAGTGCCTACAATTATGGAATAACTGTACAGGCGATGTTCAGGCAAGTTCCAACATTATGTCTTGTATATGTGCTTTAGTTTCGGACGCACCGCTGCTTCGGAGTGATCTCCATGCCTTAGCATGCACGAAGGATCATCTGTACCGAACGAGGTTCTCCCGCACCCTGCAAACGATCTGGTGGGTTATCAGTACATTGAATGCATTGGTGGGGAGGCTACTCGCCCGCTCGACAAATCCAAACACGTAATATAGGTTCCGTGCACCAACTATTAAGTTGTCTTTCTAGTTGCCTTAGGATCAGTTTCATGCAAACATTGAATAGCCTAACTCGTGTGGTAGTGCGCCGTACGACATGAGAGGAAATACGGCGAGACTTACCAACTTACCATTGACCTTCCCTCTGCAAGGCAAACATTATAAATCTGAGCACGGGCATGTATAAACATTCAGGGACATTCATAATAAAAACCAAGGCAATAACATATACAACACAAGAGTCATTATATCCAGATCGTTCAGGTGTTCAGTTGTTCTTTGATGCGATGCAATGACTCGCACGCGGATAGCCGCTAAGCGAGGATGGCTTATCTATATGAACACGAGTCGCTGGCATAGCCATTATGGACAGTTTATAGTCTCAGGGCAAAGTGACGTGCAACGCGGGTGGCGAGCCCCGCTGCATAACACTTGGCCGGGTAACATACGACTATACATACATTTCGTTCGGATCGGATCGGCCCCACTGCCCCGATGATCGTCCGCGGAACTCAACAATCAATACCTCGTTTCCGAGTTGTCCGCGACATGTAGGTCAGGATCTTTAGGGTTATCCAAATTCACATCTTCCACAATACAATCATAACACGAGTACAATCAATAATACGAGTATAATCCGCTATGAACGAGCTTGGACAGGATTCTCGTTCAAAGGTAAACTTGATGTGATCCCAGTACAATATTCACTTTGCCTTGATGCATTCCCCTGGTTCGGGGCTGCCTTTGGTGACCTAACGGTCCCGGATACTTGCAGGTTCATTCAGGCACGGAACGACTACTTAGTAGTCTCCCGGGGTTTGAATGAAAATAAGGCAACATACAAGCAGATAAGCATGCATTTGTATAACACAAACTTTTACGTTGGCTCGAGCCCGAAGGTAAGCCGAGGCGTAAGATCGTAAGGGACTTCCCAAGCGACACGTTCTAGGGTAGCATGCGAGGGTCTGAACATATATAAGCAATATTTCATTTTCATGTTCTAGCATAAGCAATACAAGTTGGGATTATTCCCTTACCTAGGTGCGTTGGATTCTTATTAGCATGCAGGGGTGATTCACCTAGCGACTAGCATGCATCATTCCAGATTTTATGTGTACTGGCTAAGCAAAGACAAGTTCACCGTAGCCACCCACCTTAGCGATGATTTACCTTGGTCGAGCGATACGTCAAGCGAGCCTCTGAAAGCCTAAGCTGAATTCCTGTAGGGACAAGTCTGGATATCCTTTGCCTCAAACGAGTATTCTCGCCTGAGCAAAGCTGGTCGGGATATTGCAATATTGTCGTTTGAATCGGCAGTCGATTTGAACGGAATGGGGTGTTACATCCTACCCAACGCAGAAAAAGTCTCGTCCTCGAGACTTACTGAGGACAAGCAGTACATTTCAACCAATTTTTATTTAACGATACAAGGCTGAGAAAAACCTATACAAGTCGTTGTACTTGTTTATTTGGATATTCACTTGCACAAGCGTTCGAGATCAGCATATCGCTAGTCTAGATCGTACACATATTCGTAGCGCTCCAAACACATGCACGCCATCAACTTAGCGATAGCGAAGTCTTAGCACTCGAGTTTCACATTTTTCTTGAGTCTTGGATCGTGCATAAGTTCAAGGAGTCCCTCAAACATATGCATTCAACCAAACTTAGAGTTAGTAAAATCGGACAAGCTACTGTGATACTCTCAAGGGTTTGCACAGGTTGGCACAAAGGCCACTCTCAGCACAATATCATACAAGCAATCATATCATTCAAAATATATTTTGAAAGTATTTAGACTTATTGTTGGAACATTCTGTTTGAGGCATTGAGAGAGAGCGTGCACATAACCCACGAACGAGATTTCAAAATAGAGATAATTGAAATAAAGTCCAAGGGTGTAGAAGCCAGGCTCTGATACCATTATGTCACGCCCCGATCTTCCGCAGGCAAATCGACCGTTCCCGCTAGGCGAGAATCATCGCGCCAGCGCTCCCGTGGAACGATCGCTTTGGCCCATCCGGGCGTGATGTCGTACGAGCGTGAGCCATTCCCATGCATGGCCGTGGTTCATTGGCTGGCGGTAAGAGTTCTAAGCCACAGATCGTACAAATTGTCCGAGTGCAGCGGAGTCTTGAACGCATAGGTGATTGGTAACAAGTTCACTGAGTTGACAATATAGCTGAAGCATTGAATAACACAAGTTGAAGTAATGCAATTCTTTTATTGATAATAACAAGTGTTACAGGCGGCGTATAGCCGAGATTACAAATCGCTCAAGCCTCTCTCTCTGAAACAATAAAAGCGTGCTAAGTGGCTATAATTATGGAATGATTGTACAGGCGATGTTCAGGCAAGTTCCAATATTATGTCTTGTATATGTGCTTCAGTTCCGGACGCACCGCTGCTTCAGAGTGATCTCCATGCCTTAGCACGCACGAAGGCGCATTCCTACCGAACGAGGTTCTTCCGCACCCTACAAACGATCTGGTGGGTTATCAGTACATTGAATGCACTGGTGGGGAGGCTACTCGTCCGTTCGATAAATCCAAACACGTAATATAGGTTCCGTGCACCAACTATTAAGTTGTCTTTCAAGTTGCCTTAGGATCAGTTTCATGCAAACATTGAATAGCCTAACTCGTGTGGCAGTGCGCCGTACGACATGAGAGAAAACACGGCGAGACTTACCAACTTACCATTGACCTTCCCTGTGCAAGGCAAATATTATAAATTTGAGCATGGGCATGTATAAACATTCAGGGGCATTCATAATAAAAACCAAGCTAATAACATATGCAACACGAGAGTCGTTATATCCAGATCATTCAGGTGTTCAGTTTTTCTTTGATGCAATGTAATGACTAGCACGCGGATAACCGCTAAGCGAGGATGACCTATCTATATGAACACGAGTCGTTGGCATAGCCATTATGGACAGTTTATGGTCTCAGGGCAAAGTGACGTACAACGTGGTTGGCGAGCCCCGCTGCATAACACTTTGTCGGGTAATATACGACTATACATACCTTCCGTCCGGATCGGATCATCCCCAGTGCCCCGGTGACCTTCCTCGGAACTCAATAATTAATACCTCGTTTCTGAGTTATCTGCGACATGCAGGTCAAGATCTTTGGGGTTATCCAAATTCACATATTCCATAATACAATCAATAACACAAGTACAATCAATAACACGAGTACAATTCGCTATGAACGAGCTTGGACATGATTCTCGTTCAAAGGTAAACTTGATGTGATCCCAGTACAATATTTATTTTGCCTTGATGCATTCCCCTGGTTCGGGGCTGCCTTTGGTGACCTAACGGTCCCAGATACTTGTAGGTTCTTTCAGGTACGGAATGACTACTTAGTAGTCTACCGGGGTTTGGATGAAAACAAGGCAACATACAAGCAGACAAGCATGCATTTGTATAACACAAACTTTCACATTAGCTCGGGCCCAAAGATAAGCCGAGGAGTGAGATCGTAAGGGACTTCCCGAGCAATACGTTCTAGGGTAGCAAGCGAGGGTCTAAACATATATAAGCAATATTTTATTTCCATGTTCTAGCATAAGCAATACAAGTTGGGATTATTTCCTTAGCTAGGTGTGTTGGATTCTTATTAGCATGCAGGGGTGATTCACCTAGCGACTAGCATGTATCATTCCAGATTTTATGTGTGTTGGCTAAGCAAAGACAAGTTCACCGTAGCCACCCACCTTAGCGATGATTCGCCTCGGTCGAGTGATACGTCAAGCGAGCCTCTGAAAGCCTAAGCTGAATTCCTGTAGGGACAAGTCTGGATATCCTTTGCCTCAAACGAGTATTCTCGCCTGAGCAAAGTGGGTCGGGACATTACAATATTGCCGTTTGAATCGGCAGTCCGCTTGTACGGAACGGGGTGTTACAGGTTCCATATATTGGAGTTGCCATATACATATGGCTGGCATGCTTACGTATTCCTAGTCCTACGTATTTTGGGACTGGGGAGTAACATATTTTTGTGGTGGCCCATGCAGGTCGAGTTAGCCGTTTCGGTTACATAATTGTACCGAACGGGCCTGCACATAGGATTAGAGTTTTAGGTCTCATCCACATTTGACTATGACTCACCTTTCTTCTAACCCGTTCTATTTAAATAATTACATCCTGCTTGATTCATGTACTTTCCTAATAGTTCCTTGAGTATAGTCCTCTGCTAGAATATAGGAATCCTTGTTGTTAGGATGATAATTAGGGTAACATTCTTACTAAGAATACACCAAGAATATTGACACATCAGTAAGTTTAGAATACCTAATGAACCCTAGCATCCCTTATCTGTAGATTAATTGACCATTATCCCTTGATATATTTAAGAAGGACTTGAGAGTAGTATAGACACTACTAGGGTTAGTTAAAAATTTGACCGTATTGTTTGACCCTAGTATTGAGGAACCAATAGAAATCTAAGGTTGAATATTATGACTAAACCTAACTTTCATAGTGAAATAATATTAGAAAACTATAAATTTAGATTCTTGTCTTGATATTAGCATGACAGTAACTTAGGAAGCCAAGAGGAATGAATAGAATATTTTCCTTGATCATACCTCGAACACAGATATTAGCATACCATATTTCCTTAAAAAATCATGATATTATCAAGAGTCTATCTATTTAATTTTATGTCTTATTTCTCCAAAATCTTAACGCTCGCTATTTGTGCGACGACTAAAACTTTTTCTTCATCTTTCAATTCGTGCCACCTAACCGTTCTGATTATAGGCCAAGTGATTTCCTTTTATGATAGGATATATAGTTTACTAGGATTATAGTTGTTAATCTTGAATTTTAAAATTTTGTGCTTGGTAGTTAGAACTTGATAGTTTGAGTTGTTCATTTAGATTGTGATTTTATGATTATACTTTAGTATCAAATCAAGTAATCTGTTTAACATATCTCAAAACAGATTATATCCTATTTTACGTAAGAGCCAGTAACTTCTTCCTTCTTAATATTAACACTTTATTCTATAAGCACTATGATTAAGACTTAAGATGACCATTACCTATATAATGCAATAGGATACCCTAATAAGTACCAAGATCTTTTTCTCGTATACCCCAATAAGAGTTTCTACTTTATTTAAAATGATAAGTTTATTTTGTAGAATTCCCTTAAGGCAGTTATAGTATTAGTTTATTCATGTAAGTTGGGTAGTATACCTCACAACCTAGTATTACATAGTCCTTTTGACCCATTAATGAAGTATAATTGAATGACACCAACTATAGGCTTCCATAAGACAATAGTGTTTATCCAGATTATAGAACTAAGAGGCCCATACCCCTATTTGGTCGACTAGGGACTTAGACAAGGAGTTAGTATGGCAACTGTAGAGGCACAATACCGGACGAGTCTTATCTTCTTGATGAACTTGAATTATTTTGTATCTTCCTTCATCATAATCCAACGTACTTATATTTCCTGGACTACCTCGACTTATGCTGCTATTATAGCCTAGTTTTTCAAGCGTATTCTTTTATCGAGCTTGTTTATGATATATGTATTATTGGGTGCACACACTAATATATTGTCTAAAATCAGAATCAGTGTATTATGGTCTGATCAACCTTAGTGTGCTTGGTTCGCTCTTCGCATGACTACTTTACGTGGATTGAGATATAGTTGACTCAGCTTATTAGAAGAATATACTTTCCCTCTAGACAGGTCAGAGCATATCTTATCAGGTATATAACTGTTCTGATATGAACATGCGAATAGAAATTTACCAAAATAAGATTTCAATCCATAACTGCCCTGACAACTCTCTTTGAATTCTTTAATCGCCTTGAACCCCGTACTTGCATTCTATCACCTCCTCCTTGAATTCTTTATTGTTGTTTTCTTTCTTCCCCTATTTTGGAAAGACGAATGCTCATACTTGATATAAGTTTGATACAAGGAGAGTACTAGATATACCTCATAGGCCAACCGTATTACTTAGTGACTATCTTTTGTAATTAAAGGCATATCACATATGATATATTTTGTGTGTTAAAAACTTTTGAAGATTGAATAAAATAATTAAATAATTTGGGAAAGTTTTTCTTAAAAGTATAGTCTTGTGTGATAGATCATTAAATTCTAAGTAGGATAGAAATTGCATTGTCAACTTGAGGTAATTTTTTTTTTATTGTGATCAACTAAGATTAGATTGAGATATTTAAGTCATTTTAATTTTGAGAAATTTTTAGAAAAATAAGTAAGTTGATGAGGATTTAATGAATTTTGAAATCTTGATATTGTGGACCAAATATTTATATTTTAGCACATGATTTAAATTTTGAATATTGAAGGTTGAATCATCGATTTAAATTTTGAGGATAAATATAGAATCATGCTTTATTTTTAATTTCGAGGACGAAATTCTTTTAAGTTGGGTAGATTGTAAACCCCCTCACCCAAAAATAGGTATTTTATGTGTATTTTATATTTCTTGTATTTGTTTTAGATTATTTTTAATTAAAATCCAATAATTTTATTAGGATGATTCACCGTGGTTTGGACATTAATAATATAGGATGGGCCATGATCTGTATCTCCCTTTATAGGAAGTAGCCTACATAGGAGACACTACCTGTATAATCTTTTTGTGGCACAGAAATTCGATCCCTTGGTGTTAGTATGACATTAGTGTAACGACCATAGACTAATTGTTAAATATTTAGATATTTTATATATGTAATTTATTTGTGGTTATTTTTCAATCCCAACTTCCTACAATTAGCATCCCATATTTTCCCGTGCCAAGTTAAACATTTTTCTTTTTATAGATTTGCCTATTATTTACTATTATGCTATTTTGTTGAATATCCATTTAATTAATTAATTAGTTAATTAGATAATATAATTATTTGATTCATTATAACTAGATAAATATCTAATTATTAATTATAAAATATTTTATAAAATATTTTGAGTGTAGAATTTTATTAAAGCTTTATAAAGTAAATTTTTGTAGAATTTATTTTGTGTGCAATATTATTTTTGGATTTTTCCTTATTTATATATGTTAATATATGTTAATAAATATATGGTTATTAATAATAATAATAGTAATAGAATTAATAATAATAATAATAATAATAATAATACTAGAAATAAAAAGAAAAAGAAAAAGAAAAGAAAACAAAACAAAACAAAACAAAAACCTAAACAAATAAACCTAAAACCTAACTAACTAACAAAACCTAGCAAACAACTACTAAACAACCTAATTACTAATAAACCTAACTGCCCCACCCTAGACCCACAGCACCCCGACCCCCTCCCAGAACTCTCTCCCTCCTTCTTCCTTCTCTCTCTCTCTCTTTCTCTCTATCTATCTATCTATATATATATATGTATGTATTATAACTCAAACCTAAACCCTAACACTAGCCTGACCCCAGCGTCGACCACCCCCGCGTCGAATACCGCCGCCGCCGCGCCGTCGCAGCAGACGCCGCTGCCGTCCGCGGTCCGCGTACGCACGCGCGGGCACAACAGCACCACTCTAACATCTCATCTTCAAGGTCCAATATCTTCTTCATCTGTGATTCTTTTTGCGAGCGGTTTGTCCGTGTACGTTCACAACCTAGCCCTCTAGGATTTTCATTCAGCGGATGATTTTTTGTGCCCTATATTGGTTGAAAATTCGACAAAAAAGGGCCGAAAAGCTGACCAAAAATAGTCCAAAATTTTAACCCGAACCCCTATGTTCACACCCAATTTACCTCCTCCCTATTTAATATTTTCAAAAACTAATTGAACGATTTTCTTCTCAACATAACCAAAAAAATTTCTGTTCTTTTAGTTTTTGTTAATTTATTTTATGTTTTAAATTATTCGGCCTCCAAAACGACAAAAAACTTTATATATTAAAACTAAAATTTTGTGATACGGAGTGTGCCCCGCCAAACGGAACCATCTCGTCGCGTACCAATTACAACAAAAGGTGTGTATGGTATATCCTGACGTGTGGGCTTTCGCGGAAGCTGATTCGGACGTGTGTGCGCGTCGGAATCAATCCGTATCCGTAAAAAGTACCCGTATCGCTACTTTTGCAAACTACCACCCCATTTTGTGTACGCTTGTCAGAATGCGATAAAACTTGCGCCATTGGATTCATGGTATCACGCTGGTCCTGTGACCCAATTTTACGCGATTCTGAGACAGTAGACTAAGCCGCCTATTCTTGGGCCCCACGGTTTTACTTTAAGGGCGAATTTGTGATCGGCTCACCGAAATCCAAAATTGGACATACCGTTGAGTTTGTATCGATGTTTAGAATTTGTTTGACCTATAATTTGTCCCATTTAGAGACCTTTACCTCGGGCACGCATTTTGGTGCAAAGTGGCCCACATGTGGACCAGCTTTGACCCAAAATTACCGTTTTGCCCCTGTGTCCAAATTGGACGAAAGGGTAGTATTTTCTAGATATCTTGCTGATTCTGGGAACGTTGGTGATATTTATTTCAGCATTCGAAGACGTTCATTCGGATGCCAAAGTTTTTGATCCTCTGTACTTGACGTCTGGACGCTTATACTATGCAGCTTTCTTGCCAAGCAAGTATACCTAGCCTTGTTGTACTGTTTAAATTCAGATATTATTTAGTTGCATGTTTATTTGTTTTAATATTTAACTATGTGCGTCAGAGAAAAACTCGGGTGCAGTCAACGAAGGCGTTGACGTTAGGACTTGTGTCTGACCTAGTGTCTAGTGGATGCACCTAAAGTTGTGGAGTTATCAATATGACTCCCCAGGCCTTGACACGTATCATTACACGTCATAGAGTAAGTTTATGTAGGGATGTGTGCTTCAGATTCGACTGGCCATCGGTATGAGCAGCATGTGTGACGGTAATTAGCTTAGTTTTATATTTCTATAGCGACTTGCATTATAGTACGATATGTCCATGTCGTATTCGCGACTTGTACATTGGCATTGGGCGGAAAAGACAATTAGTAGGGGTATGGGACAGACATTTGGCTACCGTAGTTTCAGAGTAAACTACGAGGTCGTGAGCCTCAGTGTTACCCGGTTATGGGCCATGTGTTACCCGATTATGGGCTCAGTGTTATCCGGTTATGGGCGTATATGCTTGTCGATACATTCGACAGAGGTTACTAGCTGCGCGCTATCATGATCGGTGATATAGTCAGCATATACTCCTGGCATCCAGTTTACAGCTAATGCCAGGTTCTTAGCCTCTGGCTCGATGCTACGCTTTATGCCTTTCACCTACCTATACGTACCAAGGTTGCCATCAAATTGTATTTCACTTAGCTGGTTAGTTCACCCTCGAGTTTATATAGTAATACTTTATTGGCATGCTTCTATGTATCTTGTTACGTCCCTCTGAGGACCTGGTCTCTTTTCAGGTGTAGACGATTATGACTATTCGCAGGAGCAAGGATTAGGACTTGCTACTTCGTTATCATTCGAGCAGGTCTTCTCTCTGAGCCTCATTATTCATTAGATAAACTTATTATATTTACTCTTATATTCTAGTTTGGTAGTGGATTTGTCTCCACCCAACTACTTGTTCTTATCAAGCATTTATACTAGATTCAGTTAAATAGTTGATTGGTTATTTGATTCTATGGATGAGATTTAGTTATGTCCTATGACTTGTGATAATTATATACCACTTATGAATTATTGTTCATAATACAGAATACGTATGTGTTATGGGTTCCATATATTGGAGTTGCCATATACATACGGCTGGCATGCTTATGTATTCCTAGTCCTACATAATTTGGGACTGGGGCATGACATAATTGTACAACTTTTTCTTCGGTAGGAGGTTCTCGTTGTTCGAACCGCATCTCCTATTGTGCGTTTAGGCGTTGGACCCAAGGTTCTACTTGAAAGAGTTCCGGTAGATCCTCGTCATCTTTCTCAGGGTCAGCTGACACCATGTTGGCAAATAACATTTCCTTGAGCATCTCCTCGATACTGATGTTGGATTCCCAAGCGAAAGATTGTGAAGAGTAAGAGGGAACCTCGTCTTCTTCATCTGAACCCTCGGGGGTTGTGGGAGGTGTTACATACCCTAAGCCATGCTTGGTCTTATAGTAGTAGTCCTCGCATTTTCCTGCAGGAGCAGGTAGACGCAGAGGTAGCCTTCGGCCTTTGTCGTACCATAGTGGCCTTCAGATCTTACCCTATTTTTTAGATAAGGTGCTTGGCTAGAGTGCTATACCGGTGGAGTAACATTTTACCTATCTCGGGCTCTGGATCTAGTTCTTTGGGGTCCTGGCTGGGACTAGGAAGTGAGAGTTTTGGCTGGGGAAAATCCGATTTACAGCATTGGTAGTGGTGACCTGTGTCTGCAGGTGCAGGCCAGACCGTGCTCCATGGAGTACAGTGTGCTTATGTGTGCAACTTCAGAGTAGTTAAAAGATAGCCCTTTATTCATAAAGTTAGGTATCTTTTCTCCAGGAATTACATCATCGAGAGAAGGGATATCTGTGTGAGCCCCTACGTACTCCTCTAGTTCGTCATTCCTGATATTTACCCCCGGTGCGAGCAACGACTTTGGAGGTTTTTTTGCAGCTTTGCTACCGGAGGTTCAGATGCGGTAAGAGGTAAAGGAGCATCCTTTGGCGGTCGACTCAGCCTATGAAGGTGAACGACCAATGGTTCGGGTATAGTGGATGGTGCCAAATTTTCTTTCAGTGATCGGCTTGGCCGATGAAGAAGAATGACCTGGGGGTCGGGTGCCTTCCTGCATAGTTTTACGATGAGGAGAGTGGTTGTGTCAAAGCGCACGCCTTTAGTTTTACTCCCAAGGTTCATCTGATGTTGTCCCAGCCTCTGCCTCATCGTCGACATCATTGCCATCTTTATCTTGGTGGACTTGCTTGTATAAGGGTGCATCAGAGTAGTAGGCCTCGATCCCCTTGAAAGGATCGACATCTGTGAACTCTGTCTTGACCGTGCCATGATCGTCCACATACTTTAGATATTGGTGTAGGGTTGATGGTACAATCATGTATTCGTGTATCCATGGCCGTCCCAGTAGGATATTGTAGGATACATTTATGTCTATGACATAGCATGTGACCACGATTTTCAAGTCGCCAATTTGACATTTTAGGCGAATCTTATCCAGAGGGTAGCTCCTTCCTATGTTGAAGCTAGTGATGGCAGTATTAATGGCTGCCAGACGATGCATCGGAATACCCAAGGTCTGAAGAATACTCTGTGGGATGATGCTGATTGACGAACCAGGATAGATGTGCATCTAGTCCACCTTGATGCCACCAATGTACCCTGTGTAGTATAGGGGACGATCATGTCGGTTATTTTTTAGCTACATGTCCCTTCACAAAATGTGTTGTTGGGCACCGCTTCTGTCATATTGTTGCCATGGGGGCATACGGCAGGATCCTCTGTTGACGGCTTGACTTGCGCCAGGTTCGTGTTGGCATTTTGCAACACCTCACTCAGAGCATTTCAGGTGTCTATGGAGAGTCAGAGAAGCTCAAACAACGACAACTTTTTTGGGATATTGGCGAGTTGAGCCAAGATGTCAAAGTTGTAGTGCTTTTCCAGTCCCTGAGCAATTTCTTTATGCAACGGCTTATCGAAGGGTCCCTCTTTTTGTTTGGATTTGTCCGTTGGTGGGGGTTGAGATAGACCCAGATCAGACACAATATGTGCAGTAGTTGGAGGTGCATTGATGTCGGGAGCTTCGTAATCTCGCTAGTAGGCAAGGCTTGACCCGGTTGTCCCTGCCCAGGCCTCCTCAGCGATGGAAGAAACTATGTGGCAGGACTTGGTTTTTCGTGCTTTAGACTTGATGGCGGAAGGTGCTGTTTGCTACATCAAGTCTAGGAAAAGATCCGGGTGGACCCATATGATCTTGCCCCGAGGTATAGTAAGAGGTATCAGCCCGGCTGCTTGGTTGTGAGCTGGTGGAAGATTGACTATCTCTATTGTTTCCCCAGGATCGGGATGACTCTGTCCTGGGCTTCCGTAGCTGGAAAGTTACCAAACTGGAGGGGCACCATACTGGCAGCAATTGTCTTATCGTCAAAGTCCAAGGTAAGGGCCTTGGTGTCAAGTTGGCGCTGGATATACCGCTTGAGGGTGTAGCAATCCTTTGTCGCATGGTAGATGTAGCGATGGTAGTAGCAGGTATTTTGGATTGTTTATCTCGGCTGCCTCTATAGGACGTTTGACGTTGGGGAGCCAAAGTTTACCATACTTCATCAATACATTGAAGCTGGGCATGACGTCGTCATCTTCGAAGGAGTAAGTCTCCTGGGGCTTTGGAACCTCAGCCGGCTTTTGCTCGGGCTTCTTGGGTAAGTTGTCCACCAGGGCCTGCTTCCCTTTCCCTTCGTGGGTGCTGTTACCGCTGTTGATATTGTTGGGACATTTCCTCCTATCAGCTGTGATAGGGATCTGTATTCCCAGAGTCAGTCATCTTTAATCTTCTTTTCAGTGCCAACTGCATTGATGATGAATGATATCCAGTCTTTGAATTGACTACCGCCTATCCAGAGGCTGACTGCCGAAAGTCAGTTTCTGCGGCACATGTCCATGAGTGTGGACTCAGGTTTTCCTGGAGGCAACCTCAGTGCTGCTTGGCAAAAGGGCTCAATATAATTTTGGGCGAGCTTCCTTTCCCCATGGGTGACATCCATCATGGAAGACATCGTCATGTCGCTTCCTCCATCATAGAATTATTTGAGAAAAAGACTCTTGAAGTCGTCAAACAACGAGATGCAGTTGTTTTTAGGCTACAAAATCAGTCAAATGTGACCCTGGACAATGTTCCCACAAAGAGCTTGGTGAGGAGTGCGTCACTACGAGGTAGGTGCCCCGTAGTAGTCTTGAAATAGCTTATTTGTTGACGGGGAGAAGCCTTCCCGTCAAATAGGTACAGGTTGTAGGGCTTATACTTTGGTGAGTACGAAACATTCCTCCACTAGTGTGGGTACGATTATCGTATCCCGAGCTCACGCAGTAAATTCTGGTTGCCTACAGAATCTAGTCGAGCCAGGAGTTTTCGAAATTTCCTCATTGCGTCTTTGGCTTCGTCTCCAGCGGAAGGGGCATTAGAACCAGGCAGAGGCTGATTTTCTCCTACGGGCGGAGCGGTTTTGTCAGAATTTGTATTGGTCCCCGGGTCTAAGCTTGCTTGTCTTGAGGCCCTTGGTGGCTGGGAGGCTACACTTGCCTTGATATCTAGCACAGCTTGGGTCAAGGCTTGCATTGATTTGCTTATGGTCTGCATCATAGCCTCGAGGGCTTCGAGGTGCTACAGATCACTATGGCCTTCATGCTCGTCCCCCACCATGTATGTCATTCTTATATAAGGAGAGACGGACGAGACAGTCGACGTAGCATTTTTTGCTTCAGACTCTTGCAATGAATAATCACCAGGAAGTTTGGTGGTGTCACGTCATGTTCAAACTCAAAGGGAGTACTACCCCCAACAGAGGAGGTGGCATCTTCTCTCCAAGGGTGGCTACCCCTAGGGGTTCAACATCCGTTCCTTAGGAATTATCATCTCCTCGGAACGCCAGATTATCGTATAGGTCCGGGGTATTACTATCCCCATCTTGTGTAACTCCTAGGTGTTCTGAGGGATAACTACCCCAGCAGTTGATAGCTTCTTCTTCGAGTGGGTACCCTAGAAAACTCCTTCCGCAGGTCCCGCTGCTGGTCCTCCTGGTAATCGCCTTCTCAATGCGTTGGTTGAGATTGACGGAGTGGATGTGCTGGACTTATTCCCTCCCAAGGTGGAAGAGACCCTCTGAGTAGAGTAACATAATGCGGACGGTATCTCATCCTCCTCGGGTGTTTGCACCTGATCCTTAGATTATTGCCTAATATTTATCGTCGTGTGCAGTCGATGGAATATCGGCTGCCTACTTGTAGGTACTGCCACTTTATTGCAATAATAGTTGATGATGATTTTGGCACAGTGATATCCTGGGGAGGACGCTTTATATGTCGTAGCTGCCTCCCTCGCCTTGCGCTAGTGATTAATCACATTGCGCAAGTCAGGCGAGGGCTGACTCACTCTTGCAAACTTTTTGTGAGCATGGGTAGACCACGCGCACGGGTCTGTGGGTGTTGTTTTTGCTCCTTGATCTAGGGTTTGTACAAGAACATTCCCCAGATCGTCAGTGGAAGACTTTGGAGACGGACCCTGTCCATTTGGTGCTAAGGACTGGATGCACGGGTCGATCTTATATAGCTTTTCATCAAGGGCCCGCATAACAGTTAGTGGTGCCCTCTGACTGTCAGACGAATGGACAGTTGCTTAAGCATAACAAGCTCGCACTGCTACAGACTTCTTTGAGTTGGAACCTGTAGGTGCGTAGTACGAAGAGTCCATATTTGGGTTTTTACCATTATCGGCATGGTGCATAGGGTCGTGTTGTATGAGATTCGGTCAAAAATAGAGGTTCGACTGCTGTCAGAGTCGCTTGCGGCCATCTGGCTGCACCCGTCAACCAATGCCGCACAGTGAGTCTTATGCGGCCTCCTCCTTGTCCTCATAGAGTTTGTATCACTGCCCGAACGTCTAGCATCGTAGTATTTTTCTCTGCTAAAGTTTGGGTGCTGAGAATTTTTTGTGTCAGGCGAGGATGCTGCACAAACAGCCTGAGGGGACGCCTGGCGAGCGCCTTCAGCAACAGAGAGAGAGAGACGAGTAGCGAAAGCTCCGTAATTGGGCGAGGAGCGATGGCCTTTTCTACCCACGTCCTGCGGGTCTTCATGTGGTGTGCACCCTTCTGGTTGGAAGAGGCTACCGCATAAGCAGTGGACGAATGATGTGTGGTCCCTGCAATAGAGATAGACAGAGAGTGCCTGCTCCGCAGTATGTGAGGTGCGATAGCCTTTGCTACCCGCGTCCTGCGGGTCTTCTTGGGCTTGGCCTGCCTTGAAGAAGGACTCTTGCTATCTCCGGAGAGAATGTCCTCAAAAGCCAGCTTGTCGAAGTGGACCACCAGCATCCTTTGAGTGGACCCGAGCTTGGCTGCGTCGGATCGTGCCACAACTTTCTCATCTGATGAGAAATACATCCCCAGAAGAGTCTCCATCTTGTTTGCCATTAAATTAGAAAGTTCTAAGAGAGCTTGATTTAATTAACAAACGAAAAAAAGTACAACGAGGTCCTAGACGGACAATCTAAGTACAATATTTTTTATTTTGGTGTGTGGCGATGGACAATGAGTGCTATATCGTCTCTTTTACTCTATGGATAATCTGATATAGGGTGAGGAGGCTTACGTTTTCTCTTTGCTCGTCTCAGTATGCTCTCTCTTTGTATTGGCCGAGGGTGGTATCCTCTCTCTTTCTGTAGTAGAAGAAAAAAGCCCCTTTAGAACATTCAAGTTGCTCCTATTTATAGCCATCATGCTGATGGGCTATGAGAGCCGCATATGCCTCTGTTTGGTGGCCGCATAAGGCCCCTTCAACAGAATACAGTTGCAACTGTCACCGCATGCCATGGGCTGATTGCCACGTGGTCTTGGTTGAGATATGTTGTTGAAGAGATCTCGAGGTTGTTTTTAACCCATTGTGTGCGTAACTTGGTCAGCTGGACTCGTGGTCAGCACCAAATGTGCGAAGATCTCTGCAGTTGTAACGAGAAGATCTTGTGAGCTGGAGGACGCATAGCAACTTTGTCGCATGATGGCGAGGCCGTATGGTACTTGTAGCCGCATACGTGCTCTCGTTTGGGACTTAGTCGAATGGACACTCTGGCCACATGGTACAAGGCTGCATGGTTCTTGTAGTCACATACATGCTCTCGTTTGGGCCTTGGTCGGATGTATACTCTGGCCGTATATTGGTGATATCGCATAGGGCATAGCCGTATACGAGGGAACAAGTGGCATGGCACGTTTGTTGAAGCAATTAATGCACTGATGTGACTTGTTGTCTTTTTCTGAGATGTCGTCTTCACGAATCTCGAAGCATCTCAGAGTGATGAATGATGTGTCAGAGCTTCTGACATACATCAAAATCTGTGTCAATGGGTCCTTATTCAGCCTCCCTACTCTATGGTCATTCAGGCCGCATATAGTATACTATGCGGCTTCTTGATCTTTGGTTTGACCCGGTCGCATGTAGCTTCTCTGCGGCTTCTTTGTTCTAGCCGCATGTGGCGTCTCTGCGACTTTGGTAGCTCAGGCCGCATATGGTTTCTCTGTGGCTTGTTGAGGGGGCATGACCTTTATGCGGCATGCATGATTTTTCATGCTTCTACAGAGACACTGCCTAAACCAAAAGACATTATGGAACGTGAGCATGAACCACCCGTAGGGAGGGTGAATCTGAAGATTAGGATAGCCCGGACATGGCTGATGAGTATATACCAGAAGAACCATTAGTAGATGCCAGTTCTCCTCTTTATTTTTTATTGGGGAACTTAACTGCAATGGCTGCTGCCTTTGAGGAGCTTGACGAACCGCAAGTATAGTCTGCTCCCTCTAGTATGTTGTTATCATCCTTTTCAAGGGATAAAATCTTTCGCCTTCAGTTTTTCATACTTCTTGTTAAGATGACCACACATATGGCTCACTTTGTAGGCATATCGAAAGCGAAGGAAGTTTCCCCAAAGATAGGGGTAATAGAACCAACATTCTCTGCTCCTGGGTCATATTCCCAAGAACTGATTCACATTCCTGTTCAGGAAGAATAACACATTGAGAAAGGAGGAAGCCTTATTAGGAAGAAATCTATGCCACTTCTTAGCCCTTCTAGAGCTACAAGTGCAGAATCCCCTGGCAAACAGTCTGCCCAAACTTTTGGTACTGTTTCAACTGCAGTTAAATTAGTTGGTGGATCAATAACCACTAAAACACACACAATTGTCAAGGCTCCACCTGCCCTTCCAGGTATAACACCAACAGAAACAAACATTTCTGTTTTTAAGTTTTATTAACTCATAAGGTTCTTGTTTTCTTATGACAACTATTTATGCCGCGGTTGCTCCACCAGCTCTGCCACTTGTCGGGTCTTCTGGAGTACTACCCATGACGCCATTAACCTTGGCCGAAGAGGATGAATTCATTAAGATTTCCATCTAGGATTTCTATGCTATAATAAAGTGAGGGGCATATAATGTCTTGGAGAATAAGCTTAGGACATTACCGATAACATGACCGCCCTCAACCAAAATTTGCTCTAACATACCAAACTCTGTCTACCCATGCCTCAGGGCTACTACTTTGACCTGCTGCTGGCGCTGCCCAACCTGCTTGGCCTAAACATACTGATATGACCTTTGTTGTTGGAAAGTCTCAGACTAGGTCGGCAAAGGCCTTAGAATCTGATATTGTTATATCGACATTGGATCCCTATACTGCGAACCTTCCGGGGTAGACGATAAAGTTGGCTGAACTACTGAAGGATGGGTCCAGCGTGCACAAGACCCCACTATATAGTCTGAAGCTCCACAGGCCAAGCACAACCCCTGTGCTCTATTATACTCAGAAAAAACTTGCCCTGGCTTTCCGCAATAAGAACCTCCAACTGAAGAAGATGGCCTATGGTGCTGAGGATGCGTCTAAAATGAGTGTTGAAAAGAAGACACAGGTGTTAGCCTTCTTATCTCCAACGCCCTTACAGTCGGTGCCCTTTTAACAATCCTTTGGGAGGTATACTCATGCCTCCTTGACACTCTCTTTACAACATTAAAGGTCTGAAACTCATGTTGCTACATTGCTAGGATAATCTCCAGATTAATTCCCTGTTGAAACCTCATAGCACGATCTAATTCGGTCGCCACCAAGGTAGGAGCAAACTGACTGAGTCGATTAAACTCCGTCTTGTAGCCATCATCTGACCTCCCATCCTTTCTAAGGTCGTTAAACCTCTGCTGAAGATCATATCACAAAGTCGCATCAAAGATCGTGCTTGGAACCTCTCACTGAAATCTACCCACGATATTGGCAACACCAAGGTACTCTCCTGCGCTCCCTACCAATCTTTTGCCAAGTCTAACAACTACAACCTGACTAATGCTACTCTTCCAAACCGAAATTCATGATGCCTTAGTGTCTTGGATAGCCTTAGTGTCTTGGAGCCAAGCATTGAATATAATCGCATCCTCAATATTATAGAAGTACGGGGGATAAAGACACCTGAAGTTTCTCACACAATTATGCCCCTAATAGCCCCCTCGCTTTAAGGATGCTTATACTAACTGGGTGAGAATGTCACTCTGGCACTCCTGGGTCACAAACAAACCTCAAATAAAATCTAAAAGTGTTCGGGTATCACCCTTTGTAGTTTGTACTAGATGCATTTGCGAAAATGGCTATGATGGCACTGTTGGAGGCTCAACCTGAATCTGCTGCTCTGCCTCTGGAGCTATCCTAGAATTTGCCCCAAAGTACTAAGGCTGAACCTCAGGAATCTGCTGACCAGCTGAATGTTGCCCCGCCATCGGTTGAACTCTAGCTAGCTAATCAGAAGGACCAGGAATAATGCCCCTGAAAGTTAAGGACATGAGATCAGTTCAGAGGGAATAAGATAGAGAAAAGATGAAAACAAATAGAAGGCCAAGGGAAGGGAACACAAAATAATAAAAAATATATCAAGGGATCAGTTTAGGGATTAAGACTTCTAAATACCAATAACCCCCCCTTTCCCACACACGTCTGATAAATCAGACCTGTATAAGCCACCACTAAAACCATTTCACGCTCCACTACCAGAATAATATTTTTAGGTATTCTAATACCTCGAGATATGGTCACGGTTGTAAAGACATGAAAGTTTTATACTATAAGCCAACAATCAATCCTGATTCAAATAATCTTATGTCTCAATCACCAATAAATAAGTAAAGAGCAAGATCAGGATCAACATGGCATATAAAAAGTAAAGTATCCCAAACTATAATATACAAATGATCATGAAGCTAGTAATACTATAATAAGTTGCTAACAAGAGTGTAATAATAATACATGATCAATCTAGCTGCAGTATAGAATATACAGACAATGTAAGTCATCGTGGCTGAAATACCAGGGACAAAATACAAGCTAAACATGTGCTTGTTCGCTAAATGCCTCAAAAAATATAAAGAATTCAGTAGGTAGAAGGAATGAAAACCCACTCAAGTACTTGGTTGGTGTCCTCCGCATGGACACCATTGAGTGGCAGATACGTTAGATCCTCCGATTCTGCTACTAAATCTGGCCATACAAAACCAGTGGGGTCAAAATCCCAAATAGCAAAGAACTACAAAGAAGCCACAAGGGTGAACTAAAACCAACATGCAAGCATAATACAGGAAAAATGCAGTAAACAATAACATACTGAAAGTAAATATGTACCTCAGGATAAAGTAAAGTAAATAGGTACACCCGGAATATATAAAAGTGGACAGGAACAAGAGCATATAAGTAAACTGGCAGGAACATAAACATGTCAGGATCAAGATATAGTAGGAATAGGAAAATAAACATGTACGACATAATCATGAACAGAAAACTAGAATAGTAAAGAAGCAATGTACTGGAACATGACCTCCACAAGACTAGATAATCATCCAATCAAACACGACCAATCATGACCTATGGCTTGCTATCATTTGCTAACTAGGGTTAACACAAATCCTAGTTAGTAACACATACAATTTGAGGTTTTATAATCGATCACACATACTATACTCTATCTAGATTATCCAGGCAAAATCAATGATCATGAACTATATGCCCAAATTCTAACATTTGACGGTTGGTTGAAGTGTGTCACTCACATCGGTGAGCTCAAAATTCAAATAATATGGCCAGGATAGCGGGACTGAATGCAACCTGTAACCTCCTCTCCCAAAGAATATAGGAGATCAATTAGTTAATCCTGAACAATTTAATCAAGAATTTTTTATTGTGGTATCCGGGGATCCATCCTAGACATGAGGTTTATTCATCAAAGAAAGTAGACTGGATAATAGCTTTATCAAGCACAACCAGACACAAGACATGAAAAACCAACCAAAGAATATAATCAATAAATGTGAGTGCGCTACAGCGAGCCACTACAGAGACAATATATAAATTAGTAGCCATGAGTGCGCTATGACTATCCATTATTTAGAATCAGAATATAGAACAATATATAGACGTGTCATGACCCGCACCTGGATACGGGTCACCTGGATATTCGGACACGAGTACGTGGTTACGCCCAGCCTACGTTGCAGAATCGACGGTAGAACACTGTCTGGGTCATTTCTAACTATCAAACATCTCAACAATATAATATGGTACATGTCAATCATCTCAACTCCAAACGGAGGAACAATATGGTATCTCACAAGTATGAATAATCTCAATCACAAAATAAACTAAGGAAGAATAATGCACGAATGGAATAGCGAAGGAAAGAATAAGATGCAATCTATAATATGAAATAATATACAAGTTGTGAATCTCAACAAATAATAGTCTAATACATGCCAACACAAAATAAACTAGACCTCCTCGGGCTCTGCAACTAAGTCCTCCTGGTCTATAGGAGTATCCTCTATAAGTACGCCGTCCTGCGGCCCGTAGAATGTGGGACACTGCTCTATAAGCCAGTCATCTGGAAAAATATATCCAGTCAGGATTAGAGCAAAGTACATACCACTAAAAGCAGTTTCAATAGCATAATCGAGCATATAAAATATATAATAGAATGAAATACAAGATTACTAACATATGAATGTATGAACAATAGATATACAGGTAATGTACGATAATATAGATCAACAATATAAATATCAAGAATATGATAAAATAACTGCAAACTAACTAATATGACTCAGAATACAAGTTCATTATATGATCGGGTTGGGGGAACATGATCAGGTAAGACGATTACAAGTGAGGTATGTAACCAGAATGTACACGATGTAACAATGGGGCTTTGATCACATAATCAACTCCTACACTTCCACCCCCAACTAATACCGATGGATCCAATCACGATACGCTACAAACACGAAATATAACCACTGAACACGAGCAGTGGGTGTACACGAATATCATAACCACCGAACATGAGCAGTGGGTGTACATGAATAAGCATACTGAACACGAGCAGTGTGTGAACATAAAATATAAATCAATACTAAATATACATGATGAGATACATGAACACGAGTACCCGCTGAATAAGGTAGGGGATAACATCTCTTTACGGGATCTATGTAGTACCAGTCCGTGAACTTACTGTGTCGGGATCAAGTTGTCACCCCTATATTTCAGATTAGGGGTATTTTTGTCTTTTCATAAATTAATGTGTAAATGATTTGCATAATAATTAATTATATTTAAATTGCTGTAATTTTATTTCATTATTGTGCCTTACCGTTGCTTCGATATTTGGAGCGCTACCCTAGCCTTTGCCTTCCAACAAATTTTATAACCTTGTCCTAGACATGCCTGCCTTCTTTTCTTACCTTCGTATAACTTATAATTATGTTCTCTTGTGCTTCATTTTAGCCACACAATATTCGTCGCGGACGTTTATTTTAATTCTTAATAAATTCTAATTTGTATCCTTGTACGTTCCAATCGAAATTGGAGACACAATCTCGACCCATTTTGTGCAACCCAAATTAGGATAATATTCTATTATGAGTCTCCTTCATTTATGATACTTGTGTCCCACTTAAATTCGGTCCCTTGTACTTCTAAGTTATTTTAGAACACCTATTGCATTTATTTTTAATTAATTAAATCGTAAACCCAACTTTGTGCAATTTTCTAGTTGTTGGGCACTTTTGTGCAAAAGTGCATTAAGGTATCCACCCCGTTGGACATGACACGTAAATAAACCTATTTCTCCTTCATGGATATTTTTCTATAATTTTTAGGAGTGTGTATTCAACACCAACCTCCTTAAGACCATGGCGCTCCAAACCATGAACCAATTGAACCCTAGCCATTCATTTTGAACCCATTTTAATCATGGCCCTTGAAATCATACATCAGAAGCCCAATTCCAAGAGGGGTTGACCAGTCAAACTTGTTTAGGTCAAACACCACTCCCCTTTGTATAAATATTCTTTTCCCTTATTTTTCCTTTTCGTTTCTATTCCAACCAAATACCACAACCGACTTTTTCCCTATTCCTTCATCTCCATCTCCTTCCTCCCTTCAGCCCAGTCGACCGGAGACCCGAGCCTGCTGCCTCGCCAGTCTTCGCCGGAGTTCACCATCCCCTAACAGAGGTCTCCTCCAGCCGCCTCGACCAAGAATCCCCCGACCGAAATCCCACTGCTCTTTCCAGTCTCCACACGATTTATCCCCGCTGGAACCAAACCCCGCGGCCACCCGAACTCGCCGGATCCCAACTCGACGAGCCGCTGGGCTTGACACCATGCACGAACCCACTCCTCACCGAGCCGTTGATCGCCTGGAGCCGCTGTCCCGACTCCGGCCGCCTGAAGTCGAGCCTCCTCCATGACTGAACGCCTGTCGACCCTGCGGCCATCTCCGTCGGGAACTCACCAGCTTCTGTCACGCCCCAATCTCCCGCAGGCAAATCGGCCGTTCCCGCTAGGCGGGAATCACCCTTACCAGCGCTCCCGTGGAACGATCGCTTGACCCATCCGGGCGTGATGCCGCACGAGCGTGATCCACGCCCGTGCAAGGCCATGGTTCATTGGCTGGCGGCAAGAGTTCTAAGCCACAGAGTCGCACAGATTGTCCGAGTGCAGCAGAGTCGTGAACGCATAGCGATCGGTAACAGGTTCACTGAGTCGACAAATTTAGCGAAAGCATTGAAACACAAGTTGAAGTAAAGTAAGCTCTTTTATTGATATGAACAAGTGTTACAGTCGGCATATAGCCGAGATTACAAGTCGCTCAAGCCTCTTTCTCTGAAACAGTAAAAGCGTGCCAAGTGGCTACAACTGTGGAAAGAATGTACAGGCGATGGTCAGGCGATGCTCCAACATTATATCTTGTATAATTGCTTCTGTTCCGAATGCACCGTTGCAAGGCTTCAGAGGGAACTCCTGGCCTTAGCACGCACGTTGGAGAAATCCGCACCGAACGAGGTTCTACCGCACCCTACATACAAACTGGTGGATTATCAGTACATTGAATGCACTGGTGGGGAAGCTACTCGCCCGCTCGACAAATCCAAACACGTAATATAGGTTCCGTGCACAACTATTAAGTTGTCTTTCTAGTTGCCTTAGGATCAGTTTCATGCAAGATTGAATAGCCTAACGTGTCGGGCAGTGCGCCGTGCGATGTTTGAGGAAACACGGCGAGACTTACCAACTTACCATTTGTCCTTCCCTGTCCAAGGCAAACATTATTAATTTAAGCAGGAGCATGTATAAGCATTCAGGAGGCATAGCATATGCAAATACGAGTACTTATTTCAAATCGTTCAGGTGTTTAGTTAATTGTTTCATGCGATACAATATCTCACACGCGGATAGCCGCTAAGCGAGGATGACTTGTTATCTTTTGTTTGTTTTTACCAGCAAGCATGCAACAAGTTAAGTACAAGGCGATCACTAGCGTATGCCATAATGGACGGTATAGTCTTTGACGAGAATGGTATGCAACAAAGTACAAGAGGTGCTGCATGCCATTCCGCCAAGAACAAGAGACTAAACAATAGGTCTCGCCCGGACCGGGACGATGCCAGTGCCCCAGCATCGCCCGCTAGACCATCCCTGTGCACAAGTTGTCCGTGATCGAACGGCGTCTCGGGTAAGTTATCAATTTACATGGTTGGGGCAACAAGCGTATAAGACAAGAGTACATGACAAGAGGCAAGCTGTTGAGGCAACAATAGTACAAGACAAGATGCATTGCCTGTTTTTCATTCTCTTAGACGGTCTGAATAATATCCTGTATAACATGGTGTTGGCCTGGCTTATGTTACAAGTATTGAGTCAAGGCAACGTACAAGCAGACAAGCATGCATTCTAAGGAACATAAGCAACACGTTTGCTCGGGCCCGAAGGTAAGCCGAGAGATAAAACCGTTTGGGACATAGCATGCAAGGGTCTGAACATACATAAGCAGTATTTCATTTTCCATGTTCTAGCATATCAATACAGGTAGGGATTATTCCCTTAGCTAGGTGCGTTGGATTTATTAGCATGCAGGGGGTTATTCACCTAGCGACTAGCATGAATATTCCAGATTTTATGTGTGCTGGCTAAGCAAAGACAAGTTCACCGTAGCCACCCACCTTAGCGATGATTCGCCTCGGTAGAGCGATACGTCAAGCGAGCCTCTGAAAGCCGAAGTTGATTTCCTATAGGGACAAGTCTGGATATCCTTTGCTTCTCATTTGAGGCAAAGCGGGTTGGGACAACTGTACTATTGTCGTTTGAAACGGCAGTCCGCTTGAGCGGAATGGGGTATTACATCCTACCCAACTTAGAAAAAGTCTCGTCCTCGAGACTTACTGAGGACAAGCAGTAATATAGGGATGAGGCAATCCTAGACAAGTCGTTGTACTTGTTTATTTGGATATTTACTTGCACAAGCGTCAAAATCAGCATATCGCTTAGACTGGATCGTGCGCACTTTTGAAGGGCCCCTCTAGCGTGAACACGTCAACCAGCTTAGTGATAGCGAAGTCTCAGCACTCGAGTTCCACTTTTTCTTAAGTCTTGGATGGTGCACTAGTTTAAGGCATCCCTTGAATAGATGCATTCAACCAAACTTAGGGTTAGTGAAAATCGGACAAGCTACTAGCGATACTCTCAAGGGTTCGCACAGGTTGGCACAAAGGCCACTCGCAGCATACAACCAGACAAGCAATCATATCATTCAAAACGCATTTTGAAAGTATTTAGACTTATTATTGGAATATCCTATTGAGGCATTGAGAGAGAGCGTGCACATAACCCACGAAAGAGCTTTCGAAACAGAGATATCGAATTGAAGTCCAAAGGCGTAGAAGCCAGGCTCTGATACCAACATGTCACGCCCCGATCTCCCATAGGCAAATCGGCCGTTCCCGTTAGGCGGGAATCACCCTCGCCAGCGCTCCCGCAGAATGATCGCTTGACCCATCTGGGCATGATGCCGCACGAGCGTGATCCACGCCCGTGCAAGGCCATGGTTCATTGGCTGGCGGCAAGAGTTCTAAGCCACAGAGTCGCACAGATTGTCCGAGTGCAGTGGAGTCGTGAACGCATAGCGATCGGAAACAGGTTCACTGAGTCAACAAATATAGCGAAAGCATTGAAACACAAGTTGAAGTAAAGCAAGCTCTTTTATTGGTATGAACAAGTGTTACAGGCGACGTATAGCCGAGATTACAAGTCGCTCAAGCCTCTCTCTCTGAAACAGTAAAAGCGTGCCAAGTGGCTACAACTGTGGAATGAATGTACAGGCGATGGTCAGGCAACGCTCCAACATTATGTCTTGTATATGTGCTTCCGTTCCGGATGCACCGTTGCAAGGCTTCAGAGGGAACTCCTGGCCTTAGCACGCACGTTGGAGGCATCCGCACCGAACGAGGTTCTCCCGCACCTTGCATACAAACTGGTGGATTATCAGTACAATGAATGCACTGGTGGGGAAGCTACTCGCCCGCTCGACAAATCCAAACACGTAATATTGGTTCCGTGCACAACTATTAAGTTATCTTTCTAGTTGCCTTAGGATCAGTTTCATGCAAGATTAGATAGCCTAACGTGTCGGGCAGTGCGCCGTGCGATGTTTGAGGAAACACGGCGAGACTTACCAACTTACCATTTGTCCTTCCCTGTCCAAGGCAAACATTGTTAATTTAAGCAGGAGCATGTATAAGCATTCAGGAGGCATAGCATATGCAAACACGAGTACTTATTTCAAGATCGTTCAGGTGTTCAGTTAATTGTTTCATACGATACAATATCTCGCACGCGGATAGCCGCTAAGCGAGGATGACTTGTTATCTTTTGTTTGTTTTTACCAGCAAGCATGCAACAAGTTAAGTACAAGGCGATCACTAGCGTATGCCATAATGGACGATATAGTCTTTGACGAGAATGGTATGCAACAAAGTATAAGAGGTGCTGCATGTCATTCCGCCAAGAATAAGAGACTAAACAATAGGTCTCGCCCGGACCGGGACGATGCCAGTGCCCCAGCATCGCCCGCTAGACCATCCCTGTGCACAAGTTGTCCGTGATCGAACGGTGTCTCGGGTAAGTTATCCATTTACATGGTTGGGGCAACAAGCATACAAGACAAGAGTATAAGACAAGAGGCAAGCTGTTGAGGCAACAATAGTACAAGACAAGATGCATTGCCTGTTTTCCATTCTCTTAGACGGTCTGAACAATATCCTGTATAACAGGGTGTTGGCCTGGCTTATGTTACAAGTATTGAGTCAAGGCAACGTACAAGCAGACAAGCATGCGTTCTAAGGAACATAAGCAACACGTTTGCTCGGGCCCGAAGGTAAGCCGAGAGATGAAACCGTTTTGGACATAGCATGCAAGTGTCTGAACATACATAAGCAGTATTTCATTTTCTATGTTCTAGCATAGCAATACAGGTTGGGATTATTTCCTTAGCTAGGTGCGTTGGATTTATTAGCATGCTGGGGGTTATTCACCAAGCGACTAGCATGAATATTCTAGATTTTATGTGTGCTGGCTAAGCAAAGACAAGTTCACCGTAGCCACCCACCTTAGCGATGATTCGCCTCGGTAGAGCGATACGTCAAGCGAGCCTCTGAAAGCCAAAGTTGATTTCCTTTAGGGACAAGTCTGGATATCCTTTATTTCTCGTTTGAGGCAAAGAGGGTCAGGACAGCTGCACTATTGCCGTTTGAAACGGCAGTCCGCTTGAGCGGAATGGGGTGTTACATCCTACCCAACTCAGAAAAAGTCTCGTCCTCCAGACTTACTGAGGACATGCAGTAATCTAGGGTTGAGGCAATCCTAGACAAGTCGTTGTACTTGTTCATTTGGATAATCACTTGCACAAGCATCAAAATCAGCATATCGCTTAGACTGGATCGTGCGCACTTTTGAAGGGCCCCTCTAGCGTGAACACGTTAACCAGCTTAGTGATAGCGAAGTCTCAGCACTCGAGTTCCACTTTTTCTTAAGTCTTGGATGGTGCACTAGTTTAAGGCGTCCCTCGAATAGATGCATTCAACCAAACTTAGGGTTAGTAAAAATCGGACAAGCTACTAGCGATACTCTCAAGGGTTCGCACAGGTTGGCACAAAGGCCACTCGCAGCATACAACCAGACAAGCAATCATATCATTCAAAATGCATTTTGAAAGTATTTAGACTTATTGTTGGAACATCCCATCGAGGCATTGAGAGAGAGCATGCACATAACCCACGAACGAGCTTTCAAAACAGAGATATCGAATTGAAGTCCAAAGGCGTAGAAGCCAGGCTCTGATACCAACATGTCACGCCCCGATCTCCCGCAGGCAAATTGGCCGTTCCCGCTAGGCGAGAATCACCCTCGCCAGCGCTCCAACGGAACGATCGCTTGACCCATCCGGGCGTGATGCCGCGCGAGCGTGATCTACGCCCGTGCAAGGCCATGGTTCATTGGCTGGCGGCAAGAGTTCTAAGCCACCGAGTCGCACAGATTGTCCGAGTGCAGCGGAGCCATGAACGCATAGCGATCAGTAACAGGTTCACTGAGTCGACAAATATAGCGGAAGCATTGAAACACAAGTTGAAGTAAAGCAAGCTCTTTTATTGATATGAACAAGTGTTACAGGCGGCATATAGCCGAGACTACAAGTCGCTCAAGCCTCTCTCTCTGAAACCGTAAAAGCGTGCCAAGTGGCTACAACTGTGGAATGAATGTACAGGCGATGGTCAGGTGATGCTCCAACATTATGTCTTGTATATGTGCTTCTGTTCCGGATGCACCGTTGTAAGGCTTCAGAGGGAACTCCTGGCCTTAGCACGCACGTTGGAGGCATCCGCACCGAACGAGGTTCTCCCGTACCCTGCATACAAACTGGTGGATTATCAGTACATTGAATGCACTGGTGGAGAAGCTACTCGCCCGCTCGACAAATCCAAACACGTAATATAGGTTTCGTGCACAACTATTAAGTTGTCTTTCTAGTTGCCTTAGGATCAGTTTCATGCAAGATTGAATAGCCTAACGTGTCGGGCAGTACGCCGTGCGATGTTTGAGGAAACACGACGAGACTTACCAACTTACCATTTGTCCTTCCCTATCCAAGGCAAACATTGTTAATTTAAGCAGGAGCATGTATAAGCATTCAGGAGGCATAGCATATGCAAACACGAGTACTTATTTCAAGATCGTTCAGGTGTTCAGTTAATTGTTTCATGCGAAACAATTTCTCGCACGCGGATAGCCGATAAGCGAGGATGACTTGTTATCTTTTGTTTGTTTTTACCAGCAAGCATGCAACAAGTTAAGTACAAGGCGATCACTGGCGTATGCCATAATGGACGATATAGTCTTTGACGAGAATGGTATGCAACAAAGTACAAGAGGCGCTGCATGCCATTCCGCCAAGAACAAGAGACTAAACAATTGGTCTCGCCCGGACCGGGACGATGCCAGTGCCCCAGCATCGCCCGCTAGACCATCCCTCTGCACAAGTTGTCCGTGATCGAACGACGTCTCGGGTAAGTTATCCATTTACATGATTGGGGCAACAAGCGTACAAGACAAGAGTACAAGACAAGAGTACAAGATAAGAGGCAAGCTGTTGAGGCAACAATAGTACAAGACAAGATGCATTGCATGTTTTCCATTCTCTTAGACGGTCTGAACAATATCCTGTATAACAGGGTGTTGGCCTGGCTTATGTTACAAGTATTGAGTCAAGGCAACGTACAAGCAGACAAGCATGCGTTCTAAGGAACATAAGCAACACGTTTGCTCGAGCCCGAAGGTAAGCCGAGAGATGAAACCGTTTGGGACATAGCATGCAAGGGTCTGAACATACATAAGCAGTATTTTATTTTCTATGTTCTAGCATAGCAATACAGGTTGGGATTATTCCCTTAGCTAGGTGCGTTAGATTTATTAGCATGCAGAGGGTTATTCACCTAGCGACTAGCATGAATATTCCAGATTTTATGTGTGCTGGCTAAGCAAAGACAAGTTCACCGTAGCCACCCACCTTAGCGATGATTCGCCTCGGTAGAGCAATACGTCAAGCGAGCCTCTGAAAGCCGAAGTTGATTTCCTGTAGGGACAAGTCTGGATATCCTTTGCTTCTCGTTTGAGGCAAAGCGGGTCAGGACAGCTGCACTATTATCGTTTGAAACGGCAGTTCGCTTGAGCGGAACGGGGTGTTATAGCTTCAACCCGCTATCACCTTCCTCAACCTGGCCATTATTCCCGGCCATCGACCTCGCCGTTCCCTTCAACCCGCTGCACTCCACCTCGCCATCGACGACTCTGCAGGCCTTGCATTGCCGAGCCCCGCTGGACCGGAGTGCTCCAGCCCTGGTGAGCCGCGTCCAGCAGCGCTCCTTCAGCTCTACGTGTTCAAGTCGTACAACGTCATGAGCTCAGCCCCGTGAGCGATCGGCAACGTCTACAGCTTCCCGTCGTTTTTGCCCCCACCATTGAACGACCATCTCCGGTCACGACCCCATAGCCATCACCACCACCAGCCTCATTCCCCGTCGAGCAGCGACTTCCTGATGACAGCCCAGCCTCGCCTCCACCCTTACCATCGCTATCACCTTCACAAGATCACCACCAGCACGTTCGACATCATCGTCATCTCCACCATCGCGATCACCTTCACTACCATCGTCGTTGTCATCACCTACGTCATCGTCGTCGCCATCATCGTCATCGCTGCGCTCTTGCCTGTGCACGCCGAAGCCAAGGTGAGGAGTATTTCTTTTATTTGTGTACGCATATGTATGCATATACGTATTTGTTTGGATGTATGTAAGTACATATTTGCATACGTATTTGTATATATTCAAAGGTATATTGGTATATATATATATATATAATATATTTCTCAAACTAGTATATATATATATATACATATGTATACGTATTGCATATTATTCGA
Organism: Iris macrosiphon; assembly: GCA_036927795.1. Taxonomy (NCBI): domain Eukaryota; kingdom Viridiplantae; phylum Streptophyta; class Magnoliopsida; order Asparagales; family Iridaceae; genus Iris; species Iris macrosiphon. The sequence goes on from JAYESA010000014.1 coordinate 66,615,420, forward strand.
TTTAGTATATGAATATAATTGATTGGTATGTTTACTATATATACATAGTGTATATACATATATTATATATGTAATTAATTAGTATACGTATATATTGTATATGTATGTAATTAGTGTATATATATGTTATGAATACTAATGTTATTGCTAATTAATAATATGTATAATATGTATATTTGTATATGTACTAGGTGACCCGAGCGTAAATGTGGATACCCCATAACTACCTTGACCTGTGCCCATGTAATATGATAGCAGACTGCCATATGTACACCCACATACTGCAAGACCCGTATCATTGACTGTCTGTCTTGCACCGCAATTACAGACGCGACATCCGTGCAATTGACGCACACTTGACCTTAGTTGACCAGAGTCATACCTAGCGTAGTCCTGAGTTCGAAGTTTTATCATTGTGTGTTAGTGTAATATCTGATGCAATGTTGTATTATTTAACGATGTCTATAGGATGGTTGGATTATTCAGATAAGACTTTGGAAATCAGGTTATTGGTATTGCCAACAACATAAATACAAGCGAGTACATTCTTTGACAGTTTCCATTATGTTGATTATCTCTATAACTCTTGTTGTATAGCGTACATGACTCTGACATTATTGTTACATGAGTTAGCATTATCGAGACCTGTCACGAGGAGTCATGATTTGGTATCCATCGTGCTAGCTGGGGAAAATGGGGAAATGTTAGTAGCTTATGTGATCATACCCAACTTTACATGCATCATAGCTCACCCACACCTCATGTCGGTGCAGCCTGACCATTACATGCCTCATCATTGTTACATGTGGTTAGCCTGACTTTACAAGGATGATCGCTAATCAATGTAATGAGTCTTATCAGTCCCAAGTCGATCACATGATATGCTGATGTTTCACACACTTAGTTAGATGATTCTTGACATGTATCTCTTGTATATTGATCTAGCATCTCCACATGTTCTAGTTATTGTTCTTATACACACTTACGTACCAGTTTATTGTTCTTGTATGTACTTGTATTTCTATTTCACTGCTAGATGTACATTGATGATGACATGCTCCAATATTTCTTTATTCCTATATTCCTTCATTCCAGTATTTCTTATTGCCAGTAGTCCTATCTGTCTTGTATTTCTTTACACTGTGTTATAGTTTTTGTCAATATACATGGAACTGCTGTTAGAGGTGTATTTCGTTCCAATCCTGACTGGATATTTTTTCCAGACTATGACATAGAGGACTTGTTCCCAGCATACTTGGAGACTAGATATTATTGATTGCAGGTTAGACTATTTATTGTTGTTTAGACTTGTCTTGTATTTCATTTATTTTCTTCGATATTTTATCGTGCTCTAGTTTATGTGATTGAGTATATTCCATATTATGTTATGATATCTGTGTCTCCTTATGGAGTTGGATATTCATGTGAGAGTGATTAGCTAGTATTGTGACATAGACAGCATTCTACCGCCGATGTTGCGGCGCAGGCTGGACGTACCCACGCTCTCGTGCCCCTATATCGGGTGCGGGTCATGACACAAGTATATAATTCTAGAACATGCATATATGCAATATTATGAATTAAAAACTATCAGAGAAATATACTCGCTTGAAGTCCTGAGCAAGGTGTGCCTCTCGATGCCCAAGCTGGTGTCACACAGACTTATATATGGTATATTGTATCAATTCAAGGTTCAGGAATGAAAATAAGTTAATATGATACAATTCTAGGTCAATAAGCCATTTCTACGTCAAAACGATAAAATCTAGGTTGCAAGAGTCTAATACTAAGTCACTAAGTCGATACACTATGAAACTAATCTATACAAGCTAATCTAAGATACTATGAAATACTCAAAGAGCCGTATCCTAAGATACGCAAGTTTAATTATAGGAAAATAGTATTTTAGTTATATATTCAAGTCAATAATTATAATACTATAATAAAACAAATAAAATAGGATACCTTGGCCTTGCACTAATGCGTATCACACCTATCTCGATACCCAAACTTAATACCTTGGGTATCGACCCAATACCTTGGTATCCCAAGGTAATCCAAAACTCTATTGATATAGCTAATACACATATAGAAAGCCCAAACTAAAACTAACTATAACCAATATATACTAAGCTACTATAATAGATATCAATACATAGAAAACTAACTATAATATAATAAATCCATACCTACATAAATACATATAGCTAATAGCTAACTATCAACATAGACTACTTATTAGCATATATATACTAGGCTAACTGTATTAATATATCTACTACTAACATATATCACCAATACATTAACTAACTACTTAAACCAAAAACCTTGCTAACTCAAACCTCAACTAACCCATAACTTAACATTAACTAAATAACACTAACCTATCTACTAAAACTGGAACCCGACTGACACTGATACCTCAATACTGTTACCCATTAGCTATTGTTCTCGGGGAAACTGCACAGTGAATATTTGAAACTGATACCGTGCTCGGGGAAACTGCACAGTGAATATCTGAAACTGATACTGTGCTCGGGGAAACTGTACAGTGAATATCTAAAACTGATACTGTGCAGTAAGAACTGCATAGTGGACTGAACCCGAGATCTGATGAACACAGTGCTCCTCATTTCCCGCTGTTGCTGCTAAAGACTGCTCAATGCTCCCAGTGCACGAGCACTGCCTCTTGCACAGCTGCATACGTAGCTGCAGAATTCCTTAAATATTGTTTTGCCTGCTAATGTTGTGGCTCTTCTCTTCCACTGCTGCATATCTCTGTGCATAGCCCGAGCTGCTGCTCCCTCTTGTGCACGCTGCTGTGCACAAAGTGCTGTGTCGCTGCCATTCTCTGCTGAGCAGTGACTGCTCAGTTACTAAAATTGGCACCCTGATGCACAATGCATCCTTCAGTGCACTACTACCTGAGCAGTCGGCTGCTCCCCTTGCTGACTGAACCTTCAACCTCACACACACACACACAAACACACATACACTTATAGCACAAATACTACACACACTAATACTCCTATATAAATATAAATCAGTCTATATATATATATATATATGTATGCACTCCCTCTAAGTATGTATATATATATATATATATATATATATATATATATATATATCAATATCTATATCTATATCTATATCTATATCTATATCTACCCAACTCGAAATATAGGAATATATATATCCCTTCACTACTATATATATATATATATATATATATATATATATATATATATATATATATATATATATATATATATATATATATATATATACACTCACACATATAATCAAACACACACATGAATATACACACACACACACACACACACACACACACACACACACACACACACATATATATATATATATATATATATATATATATATATATATACAAATATATACACACATAGACACACACATACACTATCATATATACCATACATATATATTATATAAAATATTTCCTAGATATATAAATACACATGTACGTATAGAATTAAAGGCAAAACATCAAACATGTGGAGTACACCGCACCCGTATCACCCTAACTCTATGATACGCTTGCGATACGGCTCCAACACACAATCAAACGCATCCTGAAGGACACGAATAAATCTAATACACTAAATATGAATAATACGTATAGTAATTAGATTAACTAAGTGTCTGTGTCACAATATGATATGCACAAGGCCCCGTGTCGGAGGAAAACCCCCAAAATCAACCCGTTTTATCAAATTGATGCGATACGGCCTACACGTACCCAATTGTAGACACGATACTAGTCACAAACAAAAAACCATAGGTTATAGTGATCTATTAGACCAAATAACAAATACCACATGTGCCAATCTCGAAATTTCCCTAAAATTGGAACCAAAATGCACATAACTTCCACCGTACGTCTCCTATGAACCTAAAATCAATTTCTATGGGTAGCCTATGCATGTGGGTTGGTTTCTCATGGTTAAATCTCAGATTTAGAGTCTACTAGAAGGGAAAAAACTAAAATATACCTATTGGGAGATGGATTCCCAATAAAAAATCTCCAAATACAAAGTAGCTCCTTTTCTTGTAGATCTTGGCCTCCTTCTTCTTGCTCCTTACTTCCTTCTTGTAGGTCCTTGATGTAGAAGCATCCAATAAAGAATAGGGAAGGAATTTAATAAGAAATTGGTGGAGAAATGATGAGGGAATGAAGGAAATTGAAAGAGGGAAGAACTAGATCTAAATGAATTGGGAATTATGAAGTAAAAATAATTTCTCTCCCCTCTAGAATGTGGCCGGCCATATACCCCTCTCCCAAACTATTGTGAAATGTCCAAAACACCCCTTGGGGTCTCTCATAAAGAAATTAATTAGGGAGGGAAGGTTCTAGTCTAATGGTTACACTAATTAATACAACCTCCTAATCCATGGGCCTAATTCATGGGCTCAAACTAAACTCATCTAAAATGTTGGTTCATGCATCTAATCAAATATATTAGGTCCACTACACAAGTCTAAAATAAATCTACAACTAACAATCAATAAATAATATAATAAATAAATAATCATGCATGCACAATATTTAAATACTAATAAACCTGAATTAAATTATCCATATCAATTACCAAACTACCCTTGAATGAAAATATGAGGGTGACAGGACGTATGCTCGTGTCAAGTATATAGGGTGTACAATCTCTCCCTAACTATAGAAGATCACAAGATTATGCTAAGAAATTATAACAATTGAAGAGAATATCAAAACGGATAAAAATAGGTAAAAATGGCCAAAAACAACCTATATGTGCCAAAAACATCCTCTATGTGCCAAAAATAGTTAAAATATCTTCTATATGCCAAAACAGCATATGCAGTAAACATCATACACCATGGAACATCAAAAATCGTAAAACAGAAGTCGGGACAATAAATATCCCAACTTGCTTCGGCCATGAAAACCTTATTTTAAATCAAAATTCGACGTTTCAAAGGTCAAAATCGCATAAAATCAACTTTCCTACAATATATGAGTATTATTTTTACAAATTTTTATTTTTGATAGATCAATACCATAAAAAACTCTAAAATGGGTTCTCGAGAACTGAAACATATATTATTCCACCAAACTCGTAAAAATATATAAAGCCTACAACTAAACTAGTAGAGAATAATGTATGAAACATATCTATGCAATAATATTCAAGAAATAAAGACAATAAAAAAATTCAAATCTTAGATGGGTACAAAGAACAATCAGGATGCAAATATTCAAATGGTTAAAAATGAAAGAGGTTCAAAGATAGTAGTCAAGGTGGATGAGATCTAATAACTTCTATCCTATTGTAGGCTCGCTGGACATGATACCATACCACAAGCGATAAACAGAGACCTGCATGGGCCACCACTAAAACCATGTCACGCCCGTCCCAAAAATACTTGGAATCAAGACGTGACTAGGCCAGCTAATATAATCTAGAATATGTTCCCAATTTAATGGACCTTTCTAGGTTGTACTATATTGAAGTATGGACTGAGTCCACATCTAAACTAAGCATGTAACAGGTAAAAAACTAATTTCATCTAGAAAAATAATGTCATAAAGACTGAAGTAAGTGTCGATAAATGAAACATAGAGTGTCTAAATATCCATAATACAACTAAAATAGTCTGATGGAGACTCACTGAATATAATAAGATAACTAGACTAGAGCGTCATCTAGCTAGATAAAGATACTCAAGTCCAAAGTAGCAGCATACCCCAAGTCAAGGGAACTCCTCTGGAAGTGCCTCAAAGTCAGCAGCTACAAATCCTGTCTCCACTCCTTGTCCGTATATAGTAGGGTACAAGTGCTCATCTAAATCTAGAAAGGAACCAGGTCCTCAGAGGGACGTAACAAGATACAATAGTGCATGTCATAAAGTAAATATTGTGTATTCATAAGGGTGAACTATACAACTAAGTGAATACACTTTGAAGACAACCTTGGTACGTATGGGTAGGTGAAACGTAAGTTTCTGGTAGTAGCTGCAAACTAGATGTCAGAAGTATATGCTAACTATAATACCGATAATGATAACGCGCAGCTAGTAACCTATATCAGATATATTGACAAGCATATACACCCATAACCGGATAACTATAAATTCCATAACCGGGTGACTATGAACCTATAGCCGGGTAACTATGAGGCTCACAACCTCGTAGTTTATTCTAAAACTACGGTAGCCAAATATATGTCCCATATACCTACTAATTGTCTTCCCTGCCCAATGCCAATGTATAAATCACAAATACAACGTGGACATCTCGTAACTATATGTAAGTCACTAAAGAACTAAAGAACCATACTTTCACGCTAAGTATCGTCACATGTGCTACTCGCACCGATGGCCAGTCAAGTGCATAAGCTCGTATCCTAACATGAACTCACTCTGTGACGTGAAGTAATACGTGACAAGGCCTAGGGAGTTATAATAATAACTCTACAACTTTAAGTACGTCCACTAGACAATAGGTCAAATACAAGTCCTAACGTCAATGCCTTCATCGACTGCATCCGAGGCAATCTCAGAAGCGCATAATTTATAATATAATATTCAAAGCAAAAATATATGAATAATAATAATTAAATTTAAAAAGTACAAAAAGACAAGATATACTTGTCTGGAACTTCGATGTGAGCAAGATAATAACTTACACAACGCATTAGTCATTTATGGTCTAAAATAATCAAAGGTTATAATTATGTAGGTTGGCTAGTCAAGTACCAAGAAAGTGTGAAAAAAGTAAGCCTACTAGTCACATAACCTCTCCAAGTCTTCTAATGTACAACTTCTCATATAACATAATCATGGTCATAACTAGGGTATATGTAGGTGCTAAGTTGCTATCCAACATCTAGGTACTAAGTGTTATCCCTCTAGGTTCCATGCACAAATATATCAATATTGTCCTCAAATATTTGTACATAACTAGTGTCAAAATAACTTAACTACATACTAGTAATTATCTACATCTCATGGTACTCATGTAACCTCAACTTGTGCATTTATAAATAGGTTAAGGCTTCTCTTTTACATATAAACATCACAACTAACCCTCTAATATATTTGTCAACACTAAAACTCTGACAATCATGCACTTGCACTACCAACATCAAGTGTACACAAGCAACACTCTCTCTAATTATTTTAGCATGGCATACTATCATGATAAACTTGCAATTCCTCATCCTACGCATGTACACAAAATATATCAAACAAGAGTTTGATCCTAATCATGGTAATAATACACTCTCTAACATGACACTTTATATAAATATCTCAACTAGTATAAAACCAATACCACTTCTAGTATAACACTAAACAAACCTTAATCATGCATAAATATCACTAAATAGCAACATTCTAACAATATATATATATATATATATATATATATATATATATATATATATATATATATATATATATATTCTAAATTAATATAAATATGGAATTATTATGAATGATTAAACAAGTGTTTGAGTGGGAGATTACCATGTTAATAAGTAGGTTGGATATACATAGGAATGTGTCAATTCTATCATTGATGTATATACATATATATCCATTCACACATTCGAGGAGATGATGGAGAACAAGTAGACATAGATCCTATATATATTTGAAGAATAAAAAGATGAAGAATAAGGAGATGAAGATTACCTAGAGTTCTCTTGCAATGGAAGAGAAATTGTAGGAAGGTGCACTCGGGTAGGGGTGTGCTGTGGTCGGGTCTGAACAGGTGCAAGGGCTATGGAAGCTCGAGGGGATGAAGATGAAGAAGAAGAAGATCCATAATAGTAGTTACAACAAGGGCAGTCGCAACAACAAGTAGATTAGCAGCATCATCAACAACTTGGGTAGCAGAAACAACTTAAAGCATATCAGCAACATCAGTATAAGCAGTAGGGGCAGGAGCTTGGGGAGGTTTGGGGGTGGTCGAGAATCGGAGTGGAGGTGGCGGTGGTCCGGTGTTGGAGAGGAGAGGGGTTCTTGGTCGGGTTTTGGAGAGGAGAGGGTGGTGGTGGTGGTGGTCGAGTGTTGGTGAGGAGGGAGAAACTCTCAGGTTGGTGTTGGTGATGGTGAATGGTGGAAGGAGAATAGGGAGTAAGGAAGAAGGAGAGGATGAAATGAAGTGTGAATATAGAGGGAGAAGATAGAATAAAGAAGCGTGGGAAGCTTTCTCTAGGCCGGCCAAGTAATGGGGGAGAGAGTGAGTGCATTAAATGCAAGGTAAGGTGATGGGATGGTGGGGTGTGTCTAGTATAGGTTAAGTCAAACTTGAGTATAAAGGAGTGTTAGGGATGGTGATGGGAAAGTCAATTCAGCCCATAATTCAGCTTGACCAAATATAGGGGGGGGGTATTTAATGTGGATGATGAAAAATGAGGTGATGGATTATATTGAAAAAGGGTTAATGCTGAAATTAATATTCATTGAGTTTAAAAATAGATTTTTGGTCATGAATATGGTGTTTGATGTTGTGTAGAGAGGGGGGATTGGTGTATAGTGTTTAGTACGAACCATGTGAGGGTTTGGGTTGGGTGTTTGGACTAGTTTAGGGCTCGATTAAGTCGATTGCTCAATATGACTATAAATTGTGTTATTGGTGTTTATCAAAGTATTAGAAGTCGTAGGGGTCCATTTGGGTGTGACACAAATATCTTGGATGTAGTAGACTTAGAGTATGTCATGGTCGTATATTTGGTTGCAAAGAACGGGTGAAAATTATGTCTCCAATTTCAATTGAACGGACATAGGTGCATGGCTTAGATTTGAATTAGAAATTATGTGACGAATATTGTGCGATTAAAATAAAGCATAAGAAAGTGTGTTTATGAGTGACACAAAGGCCAAGTTTGAAGACTGGCTCGTCTAGGTCAAGGGTATAAAATTTGTTGGAAGACAAAGGCTAATGAAGTGCTCTAAATATTGAAGCAACGGTAAGGTGCAATAAGTGTTACAAAAATAAATAGGTTCGATATAACTCCAATTCCTAATCCAAATAAATTCTAAATAAACCCTAATATATTACTATGCTAAGTATACCTAAAATCTGGTCGAGGAGGATGACACTACTACAGTGCCAAGAGTACATAATCGTATGTCAGCTATTGTCTAAATAAGTACAATTACGTAAAAGGAAAGAAAATATCCAGAATATCCAGCTAGACAGGTGCAGGTGGCTAAATGCTCAAAAGAGTACAAAATGCTATATGAGTGGTAGAGAAAAAACCAATTAAAGTTCCTCGGCGGCCATCCTCCTGGTGCACACCATCGATCAAATACAAGACTGGACCCTCGGGCTCTGCTAGTAGATTTGGCTAAACAAAACCAGCGGGGTCAGGCCCCAATAGTAAGTACCACAAGAAAGCACAAATGAAAGAACCAAAATCCAATAATATATATAACTAAGATATTTGCCATAATCGTATGCATACACCCTATCATTGAGGTAGTATGGTACCCCTACCAAATAAGGACAAGTGGTGTCATATTACGCTGAGACAGAGTACAACCCACTACTTATGGATATGTTGTAGGTATCTACATCATAGTTTTGGTTCAAAGTCTATTGTAGCATAATAGTTCAATTCTACAACCAAACAAGGACAAGGGTTGGACCACCGTACCACGATAGTCTATGTCCCTAGACTACTAACAGATGGTACAATACATAATCATATATAATAGTCTAAGTAAGTCGGCCAATCAGTCCTACGGCTTGCTATGTGGTATATGGGTTGCCTAGTAATGCACTATATATATATATATATATATATATATATATATATATATATATATATATATATATATGTATGTGTGTGTGTGTGTGTGTGTGTGTGTGTGTATCCTCAAATCGTATATTTACTGAAGCTCATATAGTGCCGATGTAGTGCCCCTCTCCGTAATGACACTATGCATAAGAGATATCGATTTGTTGGCTCGAGAGGAATGCTTCACGAAGAACTCCCTTGTTTAAACAAAATATGATTGATCTTGGTGAGTGGACAGAACCTCATTCTCTGATTCTTTCACGCCTATTAAAGAATCTGCTTGAATAAATGTATACTTGTTGCTAAGAAGATTTTTAAATCACTAAGAATGATTGCACTTGTCATTATGTACTTTATGAGAAATTTTATGCTTGCATGATAGAGAGAAGAACCATTGCTAGACTAAGTTTGTTGTTTGATAAAATAAACGAAAAGATATAATATGTGGCAACGAGGTCTTATACGAAAACTCGCCTTTCTTCTGTGTTTACAAACAAGATTGTACAATTTAATCCTATACGAGGATGTCGAGTACAATTTATTTAATCTGGGTAAATATTGCTATAGGAGTCTGATCTGCAGTCGATCACTTTGGCCCTTGGACCACACGATGATGTAGAAGTGTCGTGGAAGACAGAAAGCAGCTTCGAAGGTTGCTAAAGAGGGTGGATGCCCGATGCCAAAGTCGTCGATCCCTTCTCTTTGCCTGAGCTCTGGATTCTTGTCTCTCTCTCTCTCGACCGTTTTCTCTCCCGATTGTCGACCTTGGATCTGATACTAGATTCCTTGACCAATCTTCGATCGTTCGATCTTTAATTTTGCGACCTCTTTTTTGACCTTTTTCTTTGCCCCTGGACCTCTGTCAATAGAGGTCTCTATTTATAGAGTTTTTAGTGACAGTGACCACTCAGTCGGTATAGAAACCGAGTAGTAGAAAGTACAGCACCCTTTTACACGACGGTTTAAAATAACCAATGCCTACGTATAGATGACCTTCTGAGTGAGCATATGATGCGTATCCAACTAAGGGACAGCATAAAAGCTGAGTGGGCATAGAAGCCGAGCAGACGTAGAAGCCGAGCAGGCGTAGAAGCCGAGCAGGCGTAGAAGCCGAGTTGATGTGGACGTTTTAGCCGGAATTATGGCTCTTGGAGATATAATCAAATCTCTTGCATTAAATGCAGAGATCTGCCCCCATCCTACGCATTAAATACAGAGGCTTGTCTTTAAGATTTGCCATCATTCTGCGCATTAAATGCAGATACGCACCTCGAATCTTGTACGAAGAGTAGCTGCTGATGTGGCGGTCTGTTGGCCTTCTGTGAAGCGTAAGAAGCTCGCGTCTGCCTGTGTAAAATTGGACAGCGTATCCCCTTTGTATGTGTAAGAGCAGTTGGCGGAAAGGGAATGTCATTAGACGACGGTTCAGTGACATTTAATCAAATCTCCTGCATTAAATGCAGAGATCAGCCATTATCCTGTGCATTAAATGCAGAGGCATGTTTTGAAGGCCTGCTACCCTTCTGCACATAAAATGCAGAGACGTGCCTCGGGCATCTGTCAGTATTCGACGCATTAAATGCAGAGATGTGCCTTGAGAACCTGTCACCGCTCTGCGCATTAAATGCAGAGACGTGCCTCGAGCCCTGTACGAAGAGCAGCTTTTGACGTGGCAGGCTGTTTGTCTTCTACAGAGCGTAAACATCTCACATCTGCCTGTGTAAAACTAGACGGCGTATTCCTTTGTATGCGTAGAAGCGGTCTACGCCAAGGAAATGGCAGTAAATAATAGCCTGGGTTGCAGTACCGCGCCATCATTATAGCCGTCGCTTGGGTCGTCGTGCAGTACTCTTTGTCAGGAGTCCAGACGTCAGATTTATTGTATGATCTGACAAGTTCATTTCGAAGAATACGAAGCGTTCCTCGTACACTTCAATGCGGCATTGAAAGTGGATGAGTTTTACGTCATAAAGGCGATGTAGCCCCTTTTTACGCTGAAGCAGCCTGGTTATACTGCATTACGCGGATGGTCCTTGAGCCTACTTTTTACAATGTACTTAGCGGAAAAGCTCTGTTGCACGTTTGATGGCTCTGAGGTCCTCTATTTATGCTGCCCAACATCAACATGCTGCGTAGAGCTATCCAGCATATTTTTTATGCTTCTACAAGACCCCCTTCAAAGCTTTTAAATTCCTCATAATTTGAAATACTTTGAATGAAGCATGAACCGTTTCTCAGAATTTGAAACGCTCTGAATGGAGCCTGAAACGGTCAAGTCTGATACATTCTTTCAAGGGTGACTTTATGGCGGAGTTATTGGGGATCGGTGTGATCTCTTTCACCTATAAAAAGGCTGAGGAGTTAACCTGTTCTTCCAACATTTCCTTTACCACACAGAGATGATGGCCGGAGTTCATCGGGTCGACTTGAGAAAGAAGGAGACCATGTTCTTCCAGCATGTAAGGAGCCGAAAAAGACGGCGTCTTCGAGCAAATGTCCTCTGCAACGATGGATCATGGAAGGATATTATAGCCTCCTTTGCTCGGGATAATCAGCAACTTTGTATGGCGGTTCTTCGGGAGAGAGGAAGGGTTACAAGCGGTACCTTCTCCCGTTACCCGTGGACGAGGGCAGGCAAACTGGCTGCTGTCCGAGATTGAGTTGGGTAAAATATCTCAACTCAATCTGTCATGGCGCTGGACGTAGGAAAGCAGATTTACCCTGCTTCCTCGTATTGGAGGATGGGTCTAGCCCCAGTTTTGTATCCTCCTGCCGTTTATCATATGTCAGTCGGTTTGCGGTCACCTACTAACTGCTGGAGAAGATGGATGAAGAATTTTGCCCATTAGAGAACCTGGCAGAACAGATTCTGGGCACGATCTTCAGACGACGATGAGGAAGTCCTTTGTAGACGGGATTTCCCTCATATGTAATCATAAAAATGAAGAAAAACCCTTGTAGACTGGATTTTCCTCATATCTAATCATGCTTTTAATTTTAATAAAATTGTCTTCTTCTTTGCATATGATCATCTTGCCATACTTTGCTGTGAAGTCTGAATATGTGTAGCTTCAACACGTCTGATACTTTACGTCGACTCTATTTAGAAAGAGTGCCAGGTCCTGTCCTGTCTTTTACGCATAACTAAGGATGAGTAGAAAGTCGCTTTAGCAGTCGAGTGTTCGAACTGTTCTGTTGTTAGGAATGAGAAACCGCATAGAATTCTGAACTGTTTTTACTTCTGATAAATAGAATCCTTGTTCAGACCATCGTCTTCAAGAATGATTTCTCGAAAATCCCTTGGAACAGGATGAGAACTGGCTGTCAAAAACTGAGTCACCATCTTGAACTATTAGAAAAAATATTCAGACTAGATTCTGGATGAACTTCGAATCGACCCATGAAGAAGAGTAACTTTCAATGTTCAAACTCTGTATGCCTTGGGTACTTGTGGTATTTTAAGGTCAAGGAGGAGTATCTTCTGTGCGAACTCCTGCAATTGACCACCTTGAGAATTGTTCAGATATACTGTACTGGCCTGCGCATTTTTCAGATATGCAAAAAGTCGTAGAGCGTGAAATCATAAGTTTGTTGCCTCTGAGCGTAAAAAGCCACCGAGCGTGAGATCATATAGATTCGTAGCTGCTGAGCATGAAGTCGTAGGTTCGTAGCCTCTCGAGCGTAAAAGCTACCGAGCATAAAAGCATCCGGGCGTAGAACCATAGACTAGTAGCCTGTGAGCGTAAAACCGTAGATCCGTAGTTGTCGAGTGTATAAAGCACCTTAGTGTAAAAACTGTAGATTTTGTACCTTCTGAAAAGAAAATCTTCCGAGCGTGAAGTCGTGGATCTGTTGCCTCTGAGTGTAAAAAGCCACCGAGCATGAGATCATAGATTCGTAGCTGCTGAGCGTGAAGTCATAGGTTCGTAGCCTCTCAAGCGTAAAAGCTACCGAGCATAAAAGCATCCGGACGTAGAACCATAGACTAGTAGCCTGTGAGCGTAAAACCGTAGATCCGTAGCTGTCGAGCATAGAAAGCTTCTTAGCGTAAAAACCGCGAATCTTCTTTGCATGAAAACTTTTCGAATTCGCGGACTGTCCGCCTTCTCTGAGTAAATAGGCTGACGTAGTCCCCAATCATAACCAAATATTAAATGTGATATTTGGTTCGGGATTCAAGGAGTCCATCCGAACTCTATATATACCCCAAGTTTCTGAGAGAAAAACTTTTCATCCGTCTTCTGCGAAAGAAAGCTTTTGACTGTTCGAGTTCTTCTTTGTTTCTTCTCCGGGTCTTCAAAGTTTCCAGTAATGGCCTCGAAACAAATCTCCTCCTCTAAGAGAAATAAGGTTGCTTCTTCTTCTCGTTCTTCTGCTCAAGCGGGGGCGACTTCCATCGGGCACGGCGAGCTTCATTCTGAACGGAGTATCCCGCCGACTAGCAGTGCACCCGGCCTTAAAGGTAGAGCTTTTGGGATGAAAAAGAACGACTAAAAATCCTTCACACACGTTGTACGTGAACGCGCTAGGTCATCTTCTGTGCTGATAGCCTCTTCGAGGAAGATGATGCACAGAGATGTTTCATCTTTTATGCCCATATTTCTAATGTGTCAGCGCAAAAACTCCATATTTTCACAGTCTGGCGTAAAAGCTTTGACTGTCGAAAGTTGGCGTATACTATATAATTTGAGTGTCATGCAGAGATAGAAATTCTGGCGTAATAACACAAATTTTGGCGTATACTGCCAATCTTGAATTTTATGCCTTGGAATAGGATTCCAGCGTAATGATCAAGTTTTTACAGTCTTGGCGTAAAGCACAGACTGTTGATTTTTTTGCATATGCTGCAAGACCATAGAAACTGACTTATCTTTCTTGTATTTTGCAGTTAACTTGCATGCGTCTCCGCTAGCCGATGTGATGGGTTCTGCCGCCGGGATGCTGCACTCCAACTATTTGGAGGATCTGTCGCACGTGACATTTCCTATCTCCGGGCCCCAGTATCCTGAAGGAAGGGAAATTTTGATATCGGCTCAGGGCGAGCGAACGCTGCTGAACATGATCAACGGAGAGCCCCTGACGTACATAGATGGGGACCAATACATAAAGCCGGCTTTTCTCTTCGGGGACATGATTGACAAGCAGTCCCAGACGAAGCCCAAGAAAGAACTCTGGATTTTCCCTGCCGGGAGCTTGGTTTTGTATCTGCCCAAGATGCCGAGAGACTATCCCATCTCGGCATTCTTCCATGATACACATCCCAGGAGGATGTCGTGGACGCTGACTCCTGATCTTCACGGGAGGCCGGGGAAGATATTTTATCTGAAAGGAGCGGACCAGGGGTCATTTGTCAGCCGCCCTACCGGCAATGTAACGATGTTCAGGGGACTGTACCCAGGCAGTGTCCCGAGCGAAGATAGTTTAGTGATCCAGCCGGTCTAATTATTGACTTTCTGCAATGATTTCATGGGGTGCGGGGGAGTATACCCCAAGGTAAACCCTCGGACTGGCGGGTGGATCACCCCCACAAATCTTCGATGGGCTCGCTTAGCTGATTGGGCCCTGAAGCATTTTCAGATCGAGCTGGAGAGCATTGGTCTGTTTGCAGCTGTTAGTGCCACCAGTGATGGGTTCCCTCTCAACCCCAACCTGTTTCTGGCACTGATGGAGCGATACATCTCGCTCACCGGGACTTTTGCCACTCCACTGGGGGAGTTGGGATTGGCCCTCCACGAGATGACAGAGATCTCGAGACTGCCAATGGGGGATACTCCATATGAAGAGTATGTTCCCACGTACCGGGAGCTGGGGGATTCGGACCCTCAGGTAGTGGAAGTGTACCAGGAGCTAATGTGCCACTACCTCGCTTGCATCGCTTTTTATGACGAGCCTTCAGATTTATCTCATATCAGTAAATGAGTGTCCTACCTCTTCTTTCACCGGTCCAGGACCACTAAACCGGAGAAGGTTTTGGAAGGCAAGGATCAGCTTTTGAATCCTCTAAGCGTGCTTAATGCTCAGGTAGTTGACGATCTCATGGAAGACGCTGGGGCTCCGAACTTGATCCTCGACGAAGGGATAGGGAAGTATCCCGTAGGCACCAAGGACTATAGTTATTTGAGGCGTTGTCTCAGGCCTCTGTCCAGGGAAGCTCAACTGGCTGGCTTCCTCTCCATATGGCTGCGCCGACTGGTGGTACCCGGCATCGCATCTGCGGACCGCATTCACCGCAACACGCTATGACCTGCAGTGCGTCTGGTGTTCGGGGCAAGACTGGGCTTTCTCCCTGCCATGGTATGCCGCATTCAAGCTGGCCTGAGGGCCATGACTGACGGGCTGCTCGTCGATGAAACTCGGCGTGATAGCTTTCCCAGGGTAGAATTACCATACCTGTATCTGATAGGATGGTTAATTCTTCATAACCCCAGGGTTATATCTCCCGGCCATGGCAGTAGTTCGGGGGCTAGTTTCTTGTTGAACTACCAGAAATCCTCCTGGAACGTGACCACAGTTATAGACTGTCGGCGGGCGCTGAATCTTACTCACAGCTGGAAGCTCTTCTGTACTGTTCCCCCTGTACATCTCAATCAGCAGGGGATCAGACTTCAGGTCGTAGGCAACGGGAAGACCGTTCTTTCTCCCGAGTCTTTCAATTGGTTGGTCTGTATTAGACCTTCCTACCTACTGTACAGGAGTGAAGACAATTGCTTCTTCGAGCCCTACCTGCCTAGTTGGTTTTTCAGGCAATTCGAGTACGACCAGTTGCACGTGGGTAATGCCGTTACCAGCTTCAGGTCCAGGGGTGGACTCATTGATGGAGCCAGAGGATAGCGATATTTCATCATGGGTTGCACTGAGGCAACTTTTACCGTGCCCGTCATTTCACTCTCCACGGAGCTGCGCATTCTCCACTCGTATGCCCAGTTCTATGTGGCAACCAACACCTTCCATCGCGATTTTGATATGCATGGAAGTTTTAGGGTGCCCTTCCAAGTCTGGGGGAAGAGTCAAAGTCCCCTCGGTTTTTTCTGACGAGGGTGAGGAGTCCGTCAATCCATATGAGCCTCTATTGGCGGTATCGAGGGGTGAAGTACCCCTTCCTGCAGGGCCTTTGGTGATCTCTGGGAAGCGAAGGGCTCCTACTCCGAAGGTGACTTCCCCTCGCAAGAGGAAGAAGAAGATGGTTACTCGTCCTCTCCGGATTCCTGGTATTAAGGCTCCTAGAAATGAGCAAGCATCTCCCCATGTCGGGGATGATTCTTTGATTGGAGGTTCCTCACCTTTTAGAGAGGGAACCTCGACAGTCCCGGCTGGCGGTGCCGGAGAATTCCTGCTGGAGGCTGCTGTCGCTGCTACCGCTTCCGGTAGTAGAACGAGATCGCCTTCGGGGCCGAGCCGAATGAGGATATCTTTATCCGGATCAGCATCGGGAGAGACCCCCGCCGTGTTTGTAGGTACACCCAGCGAGATTCCAGCCGATGAACCTCGAGGGGATCTGGCGAAGATTCGGAAGAGTACCTGCCGATGTTTGTTAGAGCACCCCCTTCTCCAGGTATGACAGCTTGCCTAGCATCACTAAGAAATAATTTAGCTGTACTGGCCGCGGATGCGACATATACACCATTGGCCATGGGTAAATGTTGTCTTTTATGCCTCTTTTTTTAGGAAAATTAACATTATGCTAATATTAACTTCCTTTTGTCTTCTTTTCAGGGGAAGATATCTTCGGGGAGGGCAGTGTAGATGCGCCCTTTGGCTCTGTGTCAGATTCTGGTGGCGACACGGAGGTGCCTGATTTTGGAGAGGAAGCATCTTCGGGTGCCGGCTCGCCTGTCGAAGAGATTTCGACATCTCAAGAGGAGGACGAGTCTGTCATTGCGATAATGCCTCCTTTGAGTACGCCGGTCACTTCGTCCGGTGTTGGCGCTTCCTCTTTTGTCGCACCTCCTATTGAGGCGACGGCCATGGCAACATCGTCTACGGTTGTTCTTGGAGGGGGACTCGCCACTATCGCGGCCACTCCCAGCGTCCATTCGGATCTAGCTGCGCTGACTGAGCAGTACACTCGTATATTCTATGCCACCTCGAAAATGTTAATATCAATGGTGTTGGAGAAGAATTTAGGCTTTGTGTCGCTGAGGAGGGCCTCCCGGGCCTCTATAGTGCTGATCCGAGAATTCAACGACACTGGGGTAGCTGACGCACTGGAGGAGATAATTAATGGTTTGGAGCAACCCATTAACGAATACTTGCAGCTAGCTCGAGATAATATTGACGGTCTCGTTCAAGGTAGGTACGACTCCCTGACTGCGCAGCTTGCTGAATAGATGGCATCTCTGAATAAGTCCATCAAGGCTTAGCAGCGGAAGATGGACGAAGAACGTGTCCAAATGGGGTATGTCGTTCCCGAGTTGACCCGGTGTGAAGCCGAATATGAGGAAGTGGCAGCACAGACCCGCATATTGAAGGATGAGCTCGTTCGAGTAGAGGCGAAGGCTCTCTCTTTGTCGGCAGCCCAAGATGTGCTGAAGAAGCGATGGGCGACTGTTCAGCAGAATCTGGCGCGCGTGGGTTCTTTCCACTCAGGTTTTGTGCGGGCTCGGTCTGAACTAGCTGCTTTGGACAACGATGCAGCAAGGTTGGAGAGGGCTCGTGCCGACGTATTGAACTCCCGGGATGAGAGAATGGTTGCTCTGGCACAGCAGATTCGCGACCTAACCGCTCCCCCCAAATGATGTACTTTTTTGCTTTTCAATGTACTTTTGCTCTTTTTTTGGGAATAATAAAGAGGCTTTCATCTGAATTTGTGGACCCATCATTTTGGAATATAAATGACAGGTTTGGGTGAAAGTGATATCAGAGGTAATATGGACGTGATTTACTCTCGGTAAGATTTAGCAGGACATATCTATTCAGAGGTAATATGAACATGATAGAATACGATCCCACTAGTTTCGTTGTGGAAGTAGTTTTATCAGAATGAGGTTTTCACCATATTCTACTTGAGCAAAGTAGGTTAAGCATAGTACCTTTTCAGGAATTTGCCATTGATCGGAGCCATTAACAGGTCCCCATTAGGCTTGGCTAACCTGTAAGCGCCGTTTGAGAACGTCGTCTCGATCACATAAGGGCCTTCCCATTTGGGCTGGAATTTGCCCTTACTCCTGTGAGTAAGAATCATCGGCCTTGTCACAGCTAAGACTAGCTCGCCGACTTTGAACACTCTTTCCTTTACTTTTTGATTAAAAGCTCTGGAAATGCGTGCTTGGTAGAACGCGATGCACTGTTAAGCTTGGAGGCATTTCTCGTCTAATCCTTCTAGCTCTTGAAGCCTTAACAGGTCATTCTTTTCTTGAGTCAACTCATTAGCCACGGCTATCCTGAGTGACGGAATCTGGATCTCGATGGGGAGAATTGCTTCGCTCCCGTAAACTAATGAGAATGGGGTACAACCTGTCGGTGCTTGTACCGTTGTGCGGTATGCCCAGAGACATTCTCCCAGCTTCTCATTTCAATCCCTCTTGTTCGAAGAGACGAACTTTTTCAAGAGCTTGATAATGGTTTTGTTGAAAGCTTCCGCCAAACCATTAGCAGCAGGATTATATGCCGTAGAGGCCATATTTTGAATCTAATTTTTATCGCAAAATCGATGAAATGCTTGGCTGATGAATTGAGGCCCATTGTCATGAATTATTCTCCGGGGTATCCCAAAGCGATAAATGACATGATGCTTGATGAAGCTGATCACATTAGATGCCTTCACCTCAGCAAGAGGGATCGCCTCTGCCCATTTGGAGAAATAATCCGTGATGGCCAGTATGAACCGGTGACCTCTGGAAGAAGATGGGTGAATAGGACTAATGATATCCATACCCCATGCTTCAAAAGTCCAGGACGCAATCGTAGGATGTAGAGGTTCAGGAGGTTGATGGATAAAGTCTGCATGGACCTGACAGGCTCTGCACTGTCTTGCATACTTTATTGCATTTGTGATCATAGTAGGCCAATAATAGCCCATTCTCCTGATGCGATCCTGTAGCTTAGGCCCATGTTGATGTTCTCTGCATACGCCATCGTGAGCTTCAAGGATGATCCGCTGTGCCTCATCATCTGAGAGACATCTCAATAGCAGTCCGTCGTAGGTCCGGCGATATAGATACTATGAGGATGCCTCGAAATAGAAGCGTAATGATCGTCTTTTGACGGATACTGCTTCTTTAGGGTCCTCCGACAAGATTTCGTATGCTACAAAATCTATAAAGGGACTTCTCCAGTCTCTTCTGGGAGGATCTGTGTTCACAACGTAGCTGCATTCTATGTGAAAGTTATTTTTCACACAGAATAAATCTCTGCTAAGAAGGATTACCGAATTCTGCCTTCTTATAGGAATAGCTAAATCTGTAGCTAGATTGGCTAGGGCATCAGCTTCCAGATTCTGAGATCGAGGCACATGTTCCAGGAAGAAACCTTTGAATGTCATGGCTATCTCGACCGTTGCTCGGTGATAGGGGATGAGGTCTGGATTCCGGACTTCATATATTCCTCTGACTTGATTGACGATCAGCAGAGAGTCACCGAAAGCTTGCAAAGATTCGATGCCTAATTCTTTTGTGACTTGGAGCCTAATTAGTAGAGCGTTATACTCTGCCACATTGTTATAACAGGGCTCGCTAAAAGAATATGCTCGGTAAATGACGAGCTTATCAGGAGTAACCAGGACAATCCCTACTCCCGACACCACGTTTCCCCTAGGACCAGTTCTGGAGGAACCATCGAAGAATAGTTGCCATGCATCACCTTCCATTGCGGAATTACACTCTGTAACTTCATCGGGAATGTCCTCGTACAGCTTGGAGGCCTCCGGGATCGGATGAGCAGCTAGGAAACCAGCCAATGCTTGGCCTTTGACAGACTTCTGAGGGACGTACACCATGTCATACGGTGTTAATAACATCGCCCAAGTCACAAGTCAGAAATTAAGAACGCTTGGCTTGTTCATCAGTACCCGAAGGGGATTAACCCTGGAGATGATGTAGATGGTTTGGCCTGTGGCATAGTGCCCCATTTTCTGGATAGCGAACATCAGAGCCAAGCATTCTTTCTCCACTGGGTTGTACCGGTATTCGGCTCCGACCATCATCCTGCTGAGGTAGTAGATAGCCTGTTCATAGCGCATATCGTTCTTTTGCACGAGAAGAGCTCCCAGAGAATGATCCATTGCTCGAACATACATCACCAATGGTCTTTCTATGACTGGAGGTACCCGAACTGGCGGGCTAGTGAGGTAGCGTTTGATGTCACCGAATGCTTGCTGACATGCTTCGTCCCATATGAAGGATACACCTTTCTTCATGAGACAAGAAAATGGCTGACATCTCCCAGAGAGGTTGGATATGATTCTTCGGATATAAGCCAGACGACCTTGAAATCCCTTGAGTTCTCTCAGATTATGGGGCGGTCGCATTTTTAAGATGGCCTTGACTTTATCAGGGTCCACTTGAATGCCTTTGGCGGTAATGACAAATCCCAGGAATTTGTCACTAGATACCCCCAGGAAGGACTTTGTAGGATTCATTTTGAGTTGATGTTGGCGCATCAATTCAAATACTGTTTTCAAGTCTTGGATGTGATTGTCCTTGAGGCAGCTTTTGACAGCTACATCGTCCATGTAATACTCCACTGTCTTGCGCAAATGCTCATAGAATATGTTACTCATAGACCGTTGGTATGTAGCCCCGGCATTCTTCAATCCGAAGGGCATGACCGTATAGCAATATACCCCCAATGGTGTCCGGAAGGTAGTATGCTTCTCATCCTTAGGATGCATCTTGATTTGGTTGTATCCTGAAAATCAGTCCATGAAAGACATACGTTCGAAACCGCATGTATTGTCAATCATGACGTCTGTGATGTGAAGAGGAAACTCATCCTTGGGGCAGGCTGTATTCAGATCTCGGTAATCGATGCAGACACGTACTTTCCCATTTTTCTGCATGACCAGGACAACATTGGCGACCCAGTCAGGATGTTGTTCTTCTCGGATGAAGCCGCAGGCTATCAACTTCTTAACTTTAGCTTCGATGGCGTCCATCATATCCGGGCGGAACCGGCGTTGGTGCTGCTTCACAGGTTTTGAATCGGGCAATATATTGAGCTTATGAGTAGCCACCTTTGGATCAAGACCTGGCATATCTTCATAATTCCACGCAAAGACGTCGATATATTCTTTTATCAGCTGGATAACTTCTTTTTTTTCTGCTTCGGAAAGATTGTAACTGATAAATATCGGCTTTGGCGAAAGTTCATCCCCAACGTCAACCTGGATAACTTTATCTTCAGTGGAAGGTTCTCTCTGCTCGAAGCGGAACTCCCATTGTGTATCCATTTGCTGAGCCCAAGCGTCATTCTCAAATAGTTTAGATTCTTGTTCGTCTGCTTCGAAGGGGTCTGTCCCTACCATATTTACTGATAATGTTCGTTCGAGAGCATGAGATGAGTCGGAGGGCGCTGAGTCGTTTTGAGAAGAGGAAAAGATATCATCGTTTGACTCAGAAGTTGCAAGGAAGGTGGTATACCCTAACCCAAAACGAGTTCGTTGATAGTAGGGATCGTCGTGCAGCGGTATTCGTCTGCCTTTCCCGTAGTTGAGACCTGGTTCCTGCTTCAAGTTATAACCCATACTTTGCATGATCTTCAAAGCTTGCGGGCTGTAACTGTGAACCTGCATTTTACCAACGTCATCGTCGGGAGAATCCTCTTGTACAGTCAGTCCATTGCGCATGCAGCCGAAGACTATTGAATGCTTACTGCTGCAAGTGGGCGGGACAATGAAGATAGAATCCTCATGCGGTCCATATGTCGTGGTGATATTGGATGATGACGCTACTTCCCACATGATCTCCCCGTGTTTGACCGTTAGGGGAACTGAAGCCTGTTTATGACCCTCGTCTTCGTATTTTTGGATCAGATAGTCATGCAGGTCAGGAGTCTTTACAGAAGAAGAAGAAGAAGATGGCTTATTCCTTCTGTTCACATTAGTGGGCATGCGGATATTGGGGGCCCTAGTTTTCCCTGTGCCTCCTGTATACAACAGGTTGGCCATCTGGGTGGCGGATAATCCCCGAGGAGGGTGTCTTCCTGCAAATTGAGCCTTCTTTACGCTGAGGGGCTTCTCCTGAAGTAATTTGGAGCTCTGCCCTGGTTGGCATAAAGCTGAGGATGTCCTCAGTCGGCCGTCAGCCTCTCGCATAATCCGGAGGGCTGGCAGATTCTTCCCTTGCTGGCGTAAAGGCCGAGAAGTTGGGTAGTCCACCGCTTGTTTTCCCTTGCGTAGATTACAGGGGTCATATGCTTTTCCGCGGAAGACAGATGCATTTTTACGTGTGGAGCACATTTGGAACTTCTGATTTGGCGCTAAGGCATTATCAGAAATTTTGTCTGTTCCGCCAGGGACGGGAGACTGATTTTTACGCGCAAAGCGCGGTGTAGGCTTCTGGACTAGCGCTGAGGCATTGTCTGAAGTTTTGTCTTTTTTGCCAGGGACGGGAGACTGAATTTTACGTGCATAGCGCGGAGTATACTTCTGGTTTAGCGCTGAAGCATTGCCAAAAGTTTTATCTGCCCTGCCAGAGACAGGCGACTGAATTTTACGTGCAAGGCACGGAGGGAGAAATGCTACAACCTCATTGGTCGGAGAAATCGGTGAGGTCGGAGAGTCCACAAGAATGGTAGAGGATGTCTTAGGCATCCAGACCTTATGCAACTTTCGGTTGTCTTGGACTGAGAGAGAGTGAGAGCTACCCCCTGTTTGAAGCATGTCTTCGTAGGCAGATTGGTCGAACTGGACGACCAGTGTCTTCTTCATGGATCCCATGGATACCGCATCGTGTTGAGCAATTGCTTCCTCGTCAGAAGAGAAAGATGTCCCCAGCAGAGTCGCCATCTTGTTGTTTGATAAAATAAACGAAAAGATATAATATGTGGCAACGAGGTCTTATACGAAAACTCGCCTTTCTTCTGTGTTTACAAACAAGATTGTACAATTTAATCCTATACGAGGATGTCGAGTATAATTTATTTAATCTGGGTAAATATTGCTATAGGAGTCTGATCTGCAGTCGATCACTTTGGCCCTTGGACCACACGATGATGTAGAAGTGTCGTGGAAGACAGAAAGCAGCTTCGAAGGTTGCTAAAGAGGGTGGATGCCCGATGCCAAAGTCGTCGATCCCTTCTCTTTGCCTGAGCTCTGGATTCTTGTCTCTCTCTCTCTCGACCGTTTTCTCTCCCGATTGTCGACCTTGGATCTGATACTGGATTCCTTGACCAATCTCCGATCGTTCGATCTTCAATTTTACGACCTCTTTTTTGACCTTTTTCTTCGCCCCTGGACCTCTGTCAATAGAGGTCTCTATTTATAGAGTTTTTAGTGACAGTGACCACTCAGTCGGTGTATAAACCGAGTAGTAGAAAGTACAGCACCCTTTTATACGACGGTTTAAAATAACCAATGCCTGCGTATAGATGACCTTCTGAGTGAGCATGTGACGCATGTCCAACTAAGGGAAAAACGCGTATAGCTGCTGTGAAGATCACGGCGTAGAAGCCACGTAGGTAGTTATCCCTTGTATAGAAGAGGTTGGCGTAGAAGCCAATAACTGTCACCATGGCATAGAAGCCAAGTAGGCGTAGAAGCCGAGTAGGCGTAGAAGACAAGTAGGCATAGAAGCCAAGTAGGCGTAGAAGCCGAGCGGGCATAGAAGCCGAGTGGGCATAGAAGTCGAGCGGGCATAGAAGCCGAGTGGGCATAGAAGCCGAGCAGGCGTAGAAGCCGAGTTGATGTGGACGTTTTAGCCGGAATTATGGCTCTTGGAGATATAATCAAATCTTTTGCATTAAATACAGAGATCTGCCCCCATCCTGCGCATTAAATGCAGAGGCTTGTCTTTAAGATTTGCCATCATTCTGCACATTAAATGCAGATACGCGCCTCGAATCCTGTACGAAGAGTAGCTGCTGATGTGGCGGTCTGTTGGCCTTCTGCGGAGCGTAAGAAGCTCATGTCTGCCTGTGTAAATCTGGGCAGCGTATCCCCTTGGTATGCGTAAGAGCAGTTGGCGCAAAGGGAATGTCACTAGACGACGGTTCGGTGATATTTAATCAAATCTCCTGCATTAAATGCAGAGATCCACCATTATCCTGTGCATTAAATACAGAGGCGTATTTTGAAGGCCTGCCACCCTTCTGCGCATAAAATGCAGAGACGTGCCTCGGGCATCTGTCAGTATTCGGCGCATTAAATGCAGAGACGTGCCTCGACCCTGTACGAAAAGCAAATTTTGACGTGGCAGGCTGTTTGTCTTCTGCAGAGCATAAATAGCTCACATCTGCCTGTGTAAAACTAGGCGGCGTATTCCTTTGTATGCGTAGAAGCGGTCTACGCCAAGGAAATAGCAGTAAATGACAACCTGGATTGCAGTACCGCGCCATCATTATAGTCGTCGCTTGGGTCGTCGTGCAATACTCTTTGTCAGGAGTCCAGACATCAGGTTCATTGCATGATCTGACAGGTTTATTTCGAAGAATATGAAGCATTCCTCGTACACTTAAATGCCGCATTGAAAGCGGATGAGTTTCACGCCATAAAGGCGATGTAGCCCCTTTTTACGCTGAAGCAGCCTGGTCATACTGCATTACGCGGATGGTCCTTGAGCCTACTTTTTATGCTGTACTTAGCGGAAAAGCTCTGTTGCACTTTTGATGGCTCTGAGGTCCTCTTTTTACGTTGCCCAACATCAACATGCTGTGTAGAGCTATCCAGCGTATTTTTTATGCTTCTACAAAGTTAAGCTAAGAAGATCGTATTTCCTGTTAAAGATAGATTGTTGCCTCATGTCACTCCTATATCCCGTATACTCAGAATATACTCAAGTTGGCACACTTTTGCTTGCATTTTCATTTTTGGCGCACTTTGAGTTAATTCAATCGCACGATTGAATGGAACTTGGCGCACATTGGCTAATATTGATTGTGTGGTGGTGGTAGGTAGGGTGTGGCTTGGATTTGTTGCAGAGATATGACGGTTCACCATCCACCCCTTGCCTATATATTCTTGTCTTCCCCCTCTCTCTCTCTCTTCCATTATTGTGTTCTTGTTCTCTTTTTATCTTTTTTTCACAGGCAAGTACATCTTGCTTGGAATGAAGAAACATGGATCATGCATGGATTTATTTCTCCATTAGTTCTTTAATTTTATTAGCTTATATTATTGGAACTGAGTTCCTCTTGATCTTTAGTGCTTGCTGTTTTAGATTTCCATGGCTAAGATCTTATATATCTGAGTTCTTGATTTATGGATCTTTTTGATATTTTGAGGGAATGATCTCCCAAAATATAGCATTTTGGAAAACTACTTGGCTTATAGTGATGAGCATCATATATTATATAGCTTTTCTTCTTATCATTTGTGATTTAGAGCACTGTTATAGTCTCGAGCTTGAGCTCTGAGTGCATCATTGGTGGGTCGGTTGGAGAAAAAGAACAGTGACAAGAAGTATATAGAAGTATTTTTATCGCGGGAGTGTTGAGTGTGACCCGCGGTTAAAGGGCGCAAGTTGAGTGTAACCCACAGTTAATAGGCGCATGTTGACTATGACCCACATTCCATACTCGTGCGTACTTTAAGAGTACTGCCAATTTCTTGCAAAAGTATGTAAAGTGGATACATTTTTAGAAAAATCCTTCTTGGCACACTTTTGGAAGATTTCATCCATTGGCACACAATTAATGTACTAACAAATGAACCAAGCAAAAGTGCGCCAGTCTACCTTTAACCGCACTTTGGACCAACTTTCTATTGATTGGCGCACTTTTAACCAAAGTAACAGACCGACGCACAATTGACACATTCTGCATTAACTATCAAAAATGTGCCACTCCTATGTAACCCTTGGCACACTTTTTGGACGCTCAATGGTTGGTGCACTTTTAATAGATTAATGACCCAGAGCACTAGTTATCTCTTGGCACACTCTTGCTCGGTTCAGCCTCGATAAGCGAACTCTGACTTTGGAGTGCCTTGATTTTTGAGTCCTCAACTGTCGTACCATCGACTGTCGTACCAGCCTTGGAACTTGTATTTATCTTTTAGTTTTTGTCATCTTTTAGCTCACATATTTTGTTGAATGCGCCACTCCCTGTTGCTGGCATACTTCAACAAAATATGCCAAGTGTCTTACTTGTGCACCTTTGTGAAAGTGCACTGAGTTATTTATTTGTTGGTATTGTGCACCACCATAATTTTGTTTGGCCTTGAGTACCTAGACCCATGTGGCTTGCGCACTTTTGGAGAAGTGAGCCAAGTCGATCTAACTAGCTTTATGTGCCTATTCTCGTAATTCTTAATTTGTGCACCACCTCTTCTTGCAACTCTATTATCGATTTTTTGTGCCATGTTATAGACTTCTGTGTTATTACTTATGTGATCTAGTATCATAGGTTTGTGTGCCATTTAGTTTCTTGGTCGCGCATAGTATGCCATTATTCCTGATAAGCCAATATTGGCACTTGCAAAGTGCGTCAACCCAGGACTTCTTGTAACTGATTGTACATGCATGGGTCCTATTATGCACTTGATGCCTATTCTAGATTAGTTGAGCTTGACCATGATTGATGATCTATGACCCCAGAAATTAAGGAATCAATGAGGCATTCATGACCATGACTCGATCATATGAGATATCAGATTTCTAATTATTATGACTCCTGAGTTGATTAAAATATGATTCATGTGACCAACTGATAGGTTTGGTATCCTTACTTGGTTATTGTATTCATGCTGATACATTTATCCTGCTTGCCTGTTTATAACGACTATATTATACCCTGAGTGTGGGACATTGGCCAACATGTACACTGAACGTGACATGATGATTCATGCTCGGTGCATGATATTATATTCCTAAATTTTTGGCACGAAAATGATAATGGGTTAGAACCATAGCGTGGCTAGGTTATTGCTTGTTTGAATATTATATATATATTTGGGTGAATCCAGACCTGATTCCTTATATTAAATGGATTCGTATCAAATATGCCCATACTCTCTACGAAATCATTAAGGGGAATATTCTTGTGGCCACGAAAGGAAATTTTATATCACTATTGTTTAGGATAATATACGAGAAAAGATTTGATGAACGCGGAAAACGAGGTCTTGTGCGAAGACCGCCCTTCTTTTATGTTTACAAACAAGATTGTACAAATTTGATCCCACACGAGGATGTCTAAGTATAATTTATTTAATCTGGGTGAATATTGCTATAGGTGTCTAATCTGTAGTCGATCACTTTAGCCCTTAGACCACACGATGTTGAAGAAGTGCCGTGGAAGATAGGTAGCAGCTTCGAAGGTTGCTAAAGAGGGTGGATGTATGATGCCAAAGTCGTCGATCCCTTCTCTTTGCCTGAGCTCTGGATTCTCCTCTCTCTCTCTCTCTTCTTTTTCTCCAATTTGTCGACCTTGTTCCTCATTGATAGAGGTCTCTATTTATAGAGTTTTAGTGATAGTGACCACACAGTCGGCGTAGAAACCGAGTAGTGGAAAGTACATCACCCTTTTACATGACGGTTTAAAATAACCAATGCCTGTGTATAAATAACCTTTTGAGTGAACATGTGACACGCGTCCAACTAAAGGACATAACGCGTATATCTTCTATGAAGATCACGGCGTAGAAGCCACGTAGGTAGTTATCCCTTGTGTAGAAGAGGTTGGCATAGAAGCCAAATGACTGTCACCATGGCATAGAAGCCAAGTAGGCATAGAAGCCGAGTAGGCATAGAAGCCAAGTAGGCATAGAAACCGAGCAAGCATAGAAGCCGAGCAAGCATAGAGGCCGAGGAGGCGTAGAGGCCGAGTGGGCATAGAAGCCGAGTGGGCATAGAAGTCGAGCAGGCGTAGAAGCCGAGTGTGCATAGAAGCCGAGCAGGCATAGAAGCCGAGACGATGTGGACGTTTTAGCCGGAATTACTTCTCTTGGAGATATAATTAAATCTCTTGCATTAAATGCAGAGATCTGCCCCCATCCTGTGCATTAAATGCAGAGGCCTGCCTTTAAGATTTGCCATCATTCTGCTGATACGTGCCTCAAATCTTTTACGAAGAGTGACTGCTTATGTGGCGGTCTGTTTGCCTTCTACGGAGCGTAAGAAGCTCACGTCTGTCTGTGTAAAACTTAACAGTGTATTCCCTTATATGCGTAAGAGTAGTTTACCTAAAGGGGATGCCACTAAACGACGGTTCGGTGATATTTACTTAAATCTCCTGCATTAAATACGGAGATCCGCCATTATCCTGCTCATTAAATGAGGAGGCATGGTTTGAAGGTCTGCCACCCTTCTATGCCTCAAGTGCAGAGATGTGCCTCGAGAATCTGTCAGTATTCGGCGATTCAAATACAAAGACGTGCCTCGAGAAACTGTTATCGCTCTGTACATTAAATACAGAGACGTGCCTCGAGCCCTATATGAAATGCAGCTTTTGATGTGGCAGGCTGTTTGTCTTTTGCGGTGCGTAAACAGCTCACATCTACCTGTGTAAAACAAGGCGACGTATTCCTTCATATGTGAAAAGTGATTTACGCAAAGGAAATGGCAGCAAGTGACAGCCTGGGTTGCAGTGCCGCGCCATTATGATACCCGTCGCTTGAGTTGTCGTGCAGTACTCTTTGTCAGGAGTCCAGACGTCAGGTTCATTGCATGATCTGATAGGTTCATTTTCGAAGAATACGAAGCGTTTCTCGTACACTTCAATGCTGCATTGAAAGCGAATGAGTTTTACGCCATATAGGCGATGTAGCACCTCTTTTACGCTGAAGCAGCTTGGTCACATTGTACTACGTGGATGGTCCTTGAGCTTATATTTTTACGCTATGCTCAGCGGAGAAGCTCTATTGCAAGTTGATGGCTCTGAAGTCATCTTTTTACGCTGTCCTATATGAACATGCTGCGTATAGCTATCCAGCGTATTTTTCATGCTTCTACAAGACTCCCTTCAAAGCTTTTAAATACCTCGTAATTTAAAATGCTTTGAATAAAGCATGAACCGTTCCTCGTAACTCGAAACGCTCTGAGTGGAGCCCGAAATGGCCAAGCCTGACACGTTCTTTCATGGCTGACTTTATGGCAGAGTTATTGGGGATCGGTGCTCTTTCTCGCCTATAAAAAGGCTGAGGAGTTCTCCCGTTCTTTCCACACTTCCTTCACCACACAGAGATGATGGCCGGAGTTCGTCGGGTCGACTTGAGAAAGAAGGAGATCATGCTCTTCCAGCATGTAAGTAGCCAAAAAAGATGGCGTCTTCAAGCAAAAGTCCTCTGCAACGATGGATCATAGAAGGATATCATAGCCTCCTTTGCTCGGGATAATCAGCAACTTTATATGATGGTTCTTCGGGAGAGAAGAAAGGTCGCGTTTGACCAGGCAGCTTGCTAGTGGTGCCTTCTCCCGTTACCTCCGTGGCGCAGGATGTAAGAAAGCAGAGTTAACCTGCTTTACTTCTGTTGGCAGTATGGGTCTATGCCCAGTTCTGCATCCTTGCGCCACTGATCATCTTCTTTTTCATCGACTGTGGATGTCGATGAACTGCCATGGAAGAAGAGGAAGATCTTCACCAATGCGAGAACCTGGCAGAACAGATTCTGGGTGCGATCTTCAGACGACGATGAGGAAGCCCTTTGTAGACGGGATTTCCCTCATATGTAACCAAGAAAATGGAGAAAAAAAAACTCCTTGTAGACTGGATTTCCCTCATATGTAATCGTGATTTCAATTTTAATAAGATCGTCTTTCTTCTTTGCATATGATCATGTTGCCATACTTTGCTGTGAAGTCTGAATATGTGTAGATTCGACACGTCTGATTCTTTACGCTGACTCTGTGTAGAAAGAGCGCTAGGTCCTGTCCTATCTTTTACGCATAACTAAGGATGCGCAGAAAGCCACTTAGCAGTCGAGTGTTCGAACTGTCTTGCTGTTAGGAACCGCGTAAAATTCTGAACTGTTCTTTACTTCTGATAAACAGAATTTTTGTTCAGACTGTCCTCTTCAAGAATGATTTCTCAAAAATCCCTTGTAATAGGGCGAGAACTGGCTGTCAAACTGAGTTGTCGTCTTGATTTTGTAGACGAAATATTCAGACTTGATTCTGGATGAACTTTGAATCGACCTACGAAGAAGAGTAATTTTCAATGTTGAACTCTGTATGCTTCGGGTACTTGGGGTATCTTGAGGTCAAGAAGGAGTATCTTCTGTGTGAACTCCTGTAATTGACCGCCTTGAGAATCGTTCAGATGTACTGTACTGGCCTGCGCATCTTTCAGATGTGCAAAAAGTCATGGAGCGTGGAATCATAAGTTCATTGCCGCTGAGCGTAAAAAGCCATCGAGCGTGAAATCATAGACCTGTAGTTCCTGAGCGTGAAGTCGTAGGTTCGTAGCCTCTCGAGCATAAAAGCTACCGAGCACAAAGGCATCCGGGCGTAAAACTATAGACTTGTAGCCATTGGAACGTAAAACCGTAGATTTGTAGCTGTCAAGCGTAGAAAACTCCTTGGTGCAGAACTGTAGATTTATAGCTTCTGAAAAGAAAATCTTCCAAGCGTGAAGTCATGGATCTGTTGCCTCTGAGCGTAAAAAGCCACCGAGCGTGAGATCATAGATTTGTAGCTGCTAAGCGTGAAGTCGTAGGTTTGTAGCCTCTCGAGCGCAAAAGCTACCGAGCACAAAGACATCCGAGCGTAAAACCATAGACTTGTAGCCTGTAAGCATAAAACCGTAGATCTGTAGCTGTCGAGCATAAAAAGCCCCTTAGTGTAAGAACCGCGAATCTTCCTTGCACGAAAACTTTTCGAATTCGCTGACTGTCCGCCTTCTCTGAGTGAATAGGCTGACGTAGTACCCAATCATAACTGAGTATTAATTAGGAGATTTGGTTCAGGATTCGAGGAGTCCATCCGAACTCTATATATACCCCAAGTTTCTGAGAGAAAATCTTTTCATCCGTCTTCTGCGAAATAAAACCTTCGTCTGTTCGAGTTCTTCTTCGTTTCTTCTCCGAGATTTCGAAGTTTCCAGTAATGGCCTCGAAATAATCCTCCTCCACTAAGGGAAAGAAGGTTGATTCTTCTTCTCGTTCTTCTGCTCAATTGAGAGCATCTTCGGTCGGGCAAGGCAAACTTCTGTCTGAGCAAAGTATTCTGCCGACGAGCAGTGCACCCGGCCTAAAAGGTAGAGCATTTGGGATGAAGAAGAACGACTGAAAATTGTTCGCACACGTTGTACGTGACCGCGCTAGGTCGTCTCCTGTGCTGATAGCCTCTTTGAGGAAGATGATGCATAGAGACGTTTCATTTTTTATGCCCACATTTCTAATGTGTCAGCGCAAAAACTCCATATTTTTGCAGTTCGGCGTAAAAGCTTCTACTGTCGAAAGTTTGTGTATAAAATTTGAGTGTTACGCTTCTGGGTGAAGATTCTGGCATAATACCTCAATTTTATCAGTCTGGCATAGAGCACAGACTGTATACTTCTAGCCTTGAACTTTACGTTTTTGGAAATGGATTCCAGCGTAAAACCGTCAAGTTTTTACGGTCTTGGCGTAAAGCACAGACTGTTGATTTTTGGCGTGTGCTGCAAGATCTGTAATGTCTAGTTGTAGGAACTAACATATTTTTCTTGTATTCTTGCAGTTAACTTGCATGTGTCTCCGCCAGCCGATGTGATGGGTTCTGCCGCAGGGATGCTGCACTCCAACTATCTGGAAGATCTGTCACACGTGACATTTCCTATCTCCGGGCCGCAGTATCCTGAAGGAAGGGAGATTCTGATATCGGCTCAGGGCGAGCGAATGCTGCTGAGCATGATCAACGGGGAGCCCCTGACGTATATAGACGGGGACCAAAATATAAAGCCTGCCTTCCTCTTCGGGGACATGATTGACAAGCAGTCCCAGACGAAGCCCAAGAGAGAACTCTGGGTTTTCCCTGCCGGGAGCTTGGTTTTGTATCTGTCCAAGATGCTGAGAGACTATCCTATCTCGCCTTTCTTCCATGCCACACATCCAAGGAAGATGTCGTGGACGCTGACTCCCGATCTTCACGGCAGGCCGGGAAAGATCTTTCATCTGAAAGGAGCTGACCAGGGGTCGTTTGTCAGTCGGCCTACCGGCAATATGACGGAGAAGGTATTGGAGGGCAAGGATCTGCCTGTGAATCCTCTGTGAGGGATAATCAGCATCTTTGTATGGTGGTTCTTCGGGAGAAAATAAGGGTCGTGTTTGACCATGCCGCTTGCAAGCGGTACCTTCTTTCGTTACCTCCGTGGCGCGGGATATAAGAAAGCAGAGTTACCCTGCTTTTCTTCTCTTGGCAGTATGGGCCTATGCCCATTTTGTATCCTCCTGTCGTTGATCATATGTCAGTCGTCTTGCGGTCGATGACTGGCTGCTGGAGGATGAAGAATGCCGCCCATGCGAGAACCTGGCCGAAACAGATTCGGGGTGCGATCTTTAAAAAATGAGAAACCCTTTGTAGATGGGATTTCCCTCATATATAACCACAAAAATAGAGAAAAACCCTTGTAGACTGGATTTCCCTCATATGTAATCGTGATTTTAATAAGATCATTTTCTTCTTCATATGATCATATTGCCATACTTTGCTGTGAAGTCTGAATATGTGTAGCTTCGACACGTCTGATTCTTTATGCTGACTCTGTGTAGAAAGAGCGCTAGGTCCTGTCCTATCTTTTACGCATAACTAAGGATGTGCAGAAAGTCGCTTAGCAGTTGAGTGTTCGAACTGTCCTGCTGTTAGGAATCGCATAGAATTCTGAACTGAATTTTACTTCTGATAAACATAATTTTTGTTCAAACCGTCGTCTTCAAGAGTGATTTCTCGAAAATCCCTTGGAACAGGGCAAGAACTGGCTGTCAAACTGAGTCGTCGTCTTGGTTTTGTAGACGAAATATTCAAACTTGATTCTGGATGAACTTCGAATCGACCCATAAAGAAGAGTAATTTTCAATGTTGTACTCTGTATGCTTCGGGTACTTAGGGTATCTTGAGATCAAGAAGGAGTATCTTCTGTGTGAACTACTGTAATTGACCGCCTTGAGAATCATTCAGATGTACTGTACTGGCCTGTGCATCTTTCAGATGTGCGGAAAGTCGTGGAGCGTAAAATCATAAGTTCGTTGCAGCTGAGCGTAAAAAGCCACCGAGCGTGAAATCATAGACTTGTAGTTCCTGAGCGTGAAGTCGTAGGTTTGTAGCCTCTCGAGCATAAAAGCTACCGAGTACAAAGGCATCCGGGCGTAAAACCATAGACTTGTAGCCATTGGAACATAAAACCATAGATTTGTAGCTGTCGAGCGTAGAAAACTCCTTGGGGCAGAACTATAGATTTGTAGCTTCTGAAAAGAAAATCTTACTAGCGTGAAGTCGTGGATCTGTTGCCTCCGAGCGTAAAAAGCCATCGAGCGTGAGATCATAGATTTGTAGCTGCTGAGCGTGAAGTCGTAGGTTTGTATCCTCTCGAGCGTAAAAGCTACCGAGCACAAAGGCATCCGGGCGTAAAACGATAGACTTGTAGCCTGTGAGCGTAAAACCGTAGATCTGTAGCTGTCGAGCGTAAAAAGCCCCTTAGCGTAAGAACCACGAATCTTTCTTGCACAAAAATTTTTCGAATTCGCTGACTGTCCGCCTTCTATGATCGAATAGGCTAACGTAGTACCCAATCATAATCGAGTATTAATTAGGAGATTTGGTTCGAGATTCGAGGAGTCCATCCGAACTCTATATATA
Source organism: Iris macrosiphon (assembly GCA_036927795.1). Classification (NCBI taxonomy): domain Eukaryota; kingdom Viridiplantae; phylum Streptophyta; class Magnoliopsida; order Asparagales; family Iridaceae; genus Iris; species Iris macrosiphon. The sequence goes on from JAYESA010000014.1 coordinate 66,650,110, forward strand.
CCCCAAGTTTCTGAGAGAAAAATTTTTCATCCATCTTTTGCGAAAGAAAGCCTTAGTTTGTTCGAGTTCTTCTTCGTTTCTTCCCCGAGATTTCGAAGTTTCCAGTAATGGCCTCGAAACAATCCTCCTCCACTAAGGGAAAGAAGGTTGATTCTTCTTCTCGTTCTTCTGCTCAAGTGAGAGCATCTTCGGTCGGACAAGGCGAACTTTTATCTGAGCGAAGTATCCCGCCGACGAGCAGTGCACCCGGCCTAAAAGATAGAGCATTTGGGATAAAGAAGAACGACCAAAAATCCTTCGTACACGTTGTACGTGACCGCGCTAGGTCGTCTCCTGTGCTGATAGCCTCTTTGAGAAAGATGATGCACAGAGACGTTTCATATTTTACGCTCATATTTCTAATGTGTCAGCGCAAAAACTCCACATTTTCGCAGTCTGACGTAAAAGCTTCGACTGTCGAAAGTTGGTGTATAAAATTTGAGTGTTACTCTTCTGGGTGAAGATTCTGGCGTAATACCTCAATTTTATCAGCCTGGCGTAGAGCACAGACTGTATACTGCCAACCTTGAACTTTACATTTTTGAAAATGGATTCCAGCGTAAAACAGTCAAGTTTTTTACGGTCTTGGCGTAAAGCACAGACTGTTGATTTTTTGGCGTGTGCTGCAAGGTCTGTAATGTCTAATTATAGGAACTGACGTATTTTTCTTGTATTCTTGCAGTTGACTTACATGTGTCTCCGCTAGCCGATGTGATGGGTTCTGCCGCAGGGATGCTGCACTCCAACTATCTGGAGGATCTGTCATACGTGACATTTCCTATCTCCGGGCCGCAGTATCCTGAAGGAAGGGAGATTCTGATATCGGCTCAGGGCGAGCAAATACTGCTGAGCATGATCAACGGAGAGCCATGACGTATATAGACGGGGACCAAAATATAAAGCCGGCCTTCCTCTTCGGGGACATGATTGACAAGCAGTCCCAGACGAAGCCCAAGAGAGAACTCTGGGTTTTCCCTGCCGGGAGCTTGGTTTTGTATCTTCCCAAGATGTCGAGAGACTATCCCATCTCGACTTTCTTCCATGCCACACATCCCAGGAAGTTGTCGTGGATGTTGACTCCCGATCTTCACGGCAGGCCGGAAAAGATCTTTCATCTGAAAGGAGCTGACCAGGGGTCGTTTGTCAGCCGGCCTACCGGCAATGTGACGGTGTTTAGGGGACTGTACCCGGGCAGTGTCCCGAGTGAAGACAGCTTGGTGATCCAGCCGGTCCAATTACCGACTTTCTGCAATGATTTTATGGGGCACGAGGGAGTATACCCTAAGGTGAACCCTCGGTGTGGTGGGTGGATCACCCCTTTAAACCTTCGATGGGCTCGATTAGTTGATTGGGCCTTGAAGCATTTTCAGACCGATATGGAGAACATTGGTCTGTTTGCAGCTGTGAGTGCTACCAGTGTTGGGTTACCTCCTAACCCCAACCTGTTCCTGGCACTGATGGAGCGATATATTTCGCTCACCGGGACTTTCGCCACTCCACTGGGGGAGTTAGGATTGGCCCTTCATGAGATGGCAGAGATCTTGAGACTGCCGATGGGGGATACTCCGTATGAAGAGTATGTTCCCACGAACCGGGAGCTGGGGGATTCAGACTCTCGGGTAGTAGAGGTCTATCAGGAGCTGATATGCCACTACCTCGCTTGTACCGCTTTTTATGATGAGCCCTCAGATTTGGCTCAGATCAGCAAATGGACGTCCTACCTCTTCTTTCACCGGTCCAGGACTGCTAAGCCGGAGAAGGTATTGGAGGGCAAGGATCTGCCTGTGAATCCTCTGAGCATGCTTAATGCTCAGGTAGTCGACGATCTCATAGTGGATGCTGGGGCTCCGGACTTGATCCTCGACGAAGGGATCAGACAGTATGCTATAGGCACTAAGGCCTATAGTTATTTGAGGCGCTGCCGCAGGCCTCTGCCCAGGGAAGCTCAACTGGCTGGCTTCCTCTCCATATGGCTGCGCCGAGTGGTGATACATGGCGTCGCATCTGCAGACCGCATTCACTGCAACACGATGTGGCCTGTAGTGCTTTTGGTGTTCGGGACAAGACTGGGCTTGCTCCCTGCCATGGTGTGCCACATTCAAGCCGGCCTGAGGGCCATGACTGACGGGCTGCTCGCCGATGAGACTCGGCGTGATAGCTTTCTGAGGATAGAATTACCATACCTGTATCTAATGGGATGGTTAATTCTTCATAACCCCAGGGTTATGTCTCCCGGCTCCGGCAGTAGTTCGGGGACTAGTTTCCTGTTGAACTACCAGAAGTCCTCCTAGAATGTGACTACGGTTCTAGTCTGTCGGCGGGCGTTGGGCCTCAGTCACAGCTGGAAGCTCTTCTGCACTGTCCCCTCCGTACATCGCAATCAATCGGGGATTAAGCTTGAAGATTCTGGTAGAAAGAAGACCAATCTTTCTCCTAAAGCTTTTAATTGGTTGGTCTACATTAGACCTTCTCATCTACTGTAAAGGAGTAAAGACCATTGCTTCTTGGAGCCCTACCTGCCTAGTCGGTTTGCCAGGCAGTTTGGGTATGATCAGTTGCACGTGGGCAACGCCGTCACCAGCTTCCGGTCCAGGGGTGGACTGATTGACGAAGCGAGCGGATGGCAATATTTCCTCATGGGTTGTACTGGAGCAATTTTTACCGCGCCGGTTATTACACTCTCCATGGAGCTGCACATCCTGCACTCATATGCCGAGTTCTATGTGGCAACGAACACCTTCCATCGCGATTTTGACATGCATGGAAGTTTTAGGGTGCCCTCCTCCAAGTCTGGGGGAAGAGTCGAAGTCCCCTCGGTCTCTTCCGACGAGGGTGAGGAGTTTATCAATCCAGATGAGCCTCTGGTGGCGGTATCGAGGGGTGACGTTCCTCTGCTTGCAGGCCCTTTGGTGATTTCTGGGAAGCGAAGGGCCCCTACTCCGAAGGAGACTTCCCCTCGTAAGATGAAGAAGAAGATGGTTAATCGTCCTCTCCGGATCCTTGGTGTTGAGGCCCCTGGAAGTGAGCTTGCATCTCCCCATGTTGGGGATGATTCTTTGATTGGGTGTTCCTCGCCTTTTAGAGAGGGACCCTCTACTGTTCCGGCTGGTGGTGCCGGAGAATCTCTGTTGGAGGCTGCCGTCACTGCTACTGCTTCAGGTTGTGGAATGAGGTCGCCTTCGGGGCTGAGAATACCTTTATGTGGCTCGGCATCGGGAGAGACTCCTGTCGTGTCTGCCAGTGCATCTGGGGAGATTCCAGCCGATGAGCTTCGGTCAGAATTTGACGAGGACCTGGAAGAGCATTCGCCAGTGCTCCTTAGAGCACCCCGTTCTCCAGGTATAATAGCTTGCCTAGCATCATTAAGGAATGATTTAGCTGTACAAGCTGCAGATGCGACATATATGATGTCGGCCATGGGTAAATGTCGTCTTCACGCCTTTTCTTTTAGGAAAGTTAACATTATGGTGATATTAACTTCCTTTCGTCCTCTTTTCAGGGGAAGACCTCTTCGGGGAGGGCAGTGTAGATGCGCCCTTCGGCTCTGTGTCAGGTCCTGGCGACGACACGGAGGTGGCTAATTTTGAAGAGGAAGCCTCTTCGGGTGCCGGCTCGCCTGTCGATGAGATTCTGATATCTCAAGAGGAGGATGAGCTTGTCATTGCGACAATGCCTCCTTTGAGTATGCTGGTATCTTCGTCCGGTGTTGGCGCTTCTTCTTTCGTCGCACCACCTGTTGAGGCAACGGTCGTGGCAACATCGTCTGCGGTTGTTCTCTGAGGGAGGTTCGCCAATGTCGAGGCCCCCCCAGCGTCCAACCGGATCTAGCTGTGTTGATCGGGCAGTATACTGATATCTTCTACACCACTTTAAAAATGTTAATATCTAGGGTGTTGGCGAAGAATCTGAGCTTTGCATCGCTGAAGAGGTCCTCCCAGTCGACGATAATGCCGATCCGAGAATTCGACGATACTGGGCTAGCTGAAACGCTGGAGGAGATAGTTAATGGTTTGGAGCAACCCATTAATGAATACTTGCAGCTAGCTTAAGGCAATATTGAAGATCTGGTCCAGGCTAGATACGACTCCATGACTGCGCGGCTTACCAAACAGATGGCAGGCATAAATAAATCCATCCAGACACATCAGCAGGAGATGGATGAAGGAAAAGTCGTCCTGGAGGAGATCATTGCTCTTCGAACGAAGTGCTAGGCCGAGCACGAAGGGAATGTAGCGAGGGTCCTTAGGCTGGAAATGAAACTCGCTCAGGCAAAAGAGTGGGCTTCCCAGTCGTAGGAAGCTCTAGCTGTGGTGGATAGCCGATTGGGCGTAGCATAACAGAACTTGGTGCGTGCATCTGTCGCTCGCGCTAGTTTTCTTCGGGCTAGAGCCGAACTATCCCTTATGAGCAATAACGAGGCGCGACTGGAGTGGGCTCGCTATGATGTCTTGGATTCTAGGACTGAGAGGATGGCCGTATTGGCACAGCAGCTTCGCGACCTGACCGCTCCCCCTAAATGATGTACTTTTGCTTTTTCTTTTCAATGTACTTCTGCTCCTTTTTGGGAATAATAAAGAGGCTTTCATCTGACATTGTGGACCCATCATTTTGGAATGTAAATGACAGGTTTGGGGTGAAAGTGATATCAGAGGTAATATGGACGTGATATACTCTCGGAAAGTTTTTGCAGGATACATCTATTCAGAGGTTAGATAGACATGATAGAATACGATCCCACTAGTTTCGCTTTGGAAGTAGTTTTGTCAGAATGAGGTATTTGCCATATTCCACTTGAGCAGAGGAAGATAAGCATAATACCTTTTCAGGAATTTGCCATTGATAGGAGCCATTAGCAGGTATCCATTAGGCTGGGCTAACCTGTAAGCACCGTTTGAGAACGTCGTCTCGATCACATAAGGGCCTTCCCATTTGGGCTGGAATTTGCCCTTACTTTTGTGAGTGAGAATCATCGGCCTTCTCACAGCTAAGACTAGCTCGCCGACTTTGAACACCCTTTCCTTCACTTTTTGATTAAAAGCTTTGGAAATGCGTGCTTGGTAGAGCGCGATGCGCTGTTGAGCTTGGAGGCATTTCTCGTCTAATCTTTCTAGCTCTTGAAGCCTTAACAGGTCATTCTTTTCTTGAGTCAGCTCATTAGCCACGGCTATCCTGAGTGACGGAATTTGGATCTCGATGGGGAGAACTGCTTCGCTCCCGTAGAATAATGAGAATGGGGTGCAACCTGTCGGTGCCCGTACCGTTATGCGGTATGCCCAGAGACATTCTCCCAGTTTCTCATTCCAATTCCTTTTGTTCGAAGAGACGAACTTCGTCAAGAGCTTGATAATGGTTTTGTTGAAAGCTTCCGCCAAACCATTAGCAGCAGAATTATATGCCGTAGAGACAATATTCTGTATCCGATTTTTATCGCAAAATCGATGAAACGCTTGGCTGATGAACTGCGGTCCATTGTCATGGATTATCCTTTGGGGTATCCCGAAGCGATAAATGACATGATGCTTGATGAAGTTGATCACATTAGATGCCTTCACCTCAGCAAGAGGGATTGCTTCCGCCCATTTGGAGAAATAATCCGTAATGGCCAGTATGAACTGGTGACCTCTGGAAGAAGACGGGTGAATAGGACCAATGATATCCATATCCCATGCATCGAAAGGCCAGGACGCAACCGTATGATGTAGATATTCGGGAGGTTGATAAATAAAGTCTGTATGGACCTGACAGGCTCTGCATTATCTTGCATACTTTATTGCGTCTGTGATCATAGTAGGCTAGTAATAGCGCATTCTCCTGATGCGATCCTGTAGCTTAGGACCAGGTTGATGCGCTCCGCATACGCCGTCGTGGGCTTCACGGATAATCCACTGTGCTTCATCACTAGAGAGACATCGTAATAATAGTCCGTCATAAGACCGGCGATATAGACATTGTGACGATGCGTCGAAATAGAAGCGTAATGATCATCGTTTGACGGATACCGCTTCTTTAGGATCCTCTGGCAAGATTCCGTATACGAATCTATGAAGGGACTTCTCCAGTCTCTCTTGGAGGATCAGTATTCACAGCGTGGCTGCATTCGATGTGAAAGTTGTTTTTCATACAGAATAAGTCTCTGTTAAGAAAGATTACCAAATTCTGCCTTCTTATAGGGGTAGCTAAATCTGCAGCTAGACTGGCTAGGGCATTAGCTTCCAGATTCTGAGATCGAGGTACATGCTCTAGGAAGAAACCTTTGAACGTCATGGCTATCTTGACCGTTGCTCTGTGATAGGGGATGAGGTCTGGATTCCGGACTTCATATATTCCTCTGACTTGATTGACGATCAGCAGAGAATTACCGAAAGCTTTCAGAGATTCGACACCCAATTCTTTAGCGACTTGAAGGCCGATTAGTAGAGCGTTGTACTCTGCCACATTGTTGGAACAGGGCTCACTAAGGAATATGCTCGGTAGATGACGAGTTTATCAGGAGTAACTAGGATAATTCCTACTCCCGAGACCACGTTTCCCCTGGGACCAGTTCTGGATGCGCCATCGAAGAATAGTTGCCATGCATCACTCTCCATTGCGGAATTACATTATGCAACTTCATCGGGAATATCCTCGTACAGCTTAGAGGCCTCCGGGATTGGATGAGCAGCTAGGAAGTCAGCCAGTGCTTGGCCCTTGACGGATTTCTAGGGGATGTACACCATGTTATACGGTGTTAATAACATCGCCCAAGTCGCGAGTCAGGAATTAAGAACACTTGGCTTGTTCATCACTACCCGAAGAGGATTGATCCTGGAGATGATGTGAATGGTTTGGCCTGTGACATAGTATCGCATCTTCTGGATAGCGAACATCAGAGCCAAGCATTCTTTCTCTACTGGATTGTACCGGTGTTCGGCTCCGACCATCATCCTGCTGATGTAGTAGATAGCCTGTTCGTAACCCATCTTATTCTTTTGTGCAAGAAGAGCTCCCAGAGAATGATCCATCGCTCGTACATACAGCATGAATGGTCTTCCCATGACAGGAGGCACCAGAACTGGCGGACGGGTGAGGTAGCGCTTGATATCACCAAACGCTTGCTGACAGGCTTCGTCCTATACAAAGGATACACCTTTCTTCATGAGACGAGAAAATGGCTGACATCTCCCCGAGAGGTTGGATATGAACCTCCGGATATAAGCCAGACGACCTTAAAATCCCCTAAGTTCCCTCAGATTGTGGGGCGGTCGCATTTCTAAGATGGCCTTGACTTTATCAGGATCCACTTGAATGCCTTTGGCGGTAATGACAAATCCCAGAAATTTGCCACTAGATACACCCAGAAAGGATTTTGTAGGATTCATTTTGAGTTGATCTTGGCGCATCAATTCAAATACTGTCTTCAAGTCTTGGATGTGATGATCCTTGAGGCAGCTTTTGACAGCTACGTCGTCCACGTAACACTCCACTGTCTTGCATAAATGCTCATGGAATATGTTACTCATAGCCCGTTGGTACGTAGCCCCGGCATTCTTCAATTCGAAGGGCATGACCGTATAGCAATATACTCCCAGTGATGTCCGGAAGGCAGTGTGCTTCTCGTCTTCAGGATGCATCTTGATTTGATTGTATCCTGAAAATCCGTCCATGAAAGACATACGTTCAAAACCGCTAGTACTGTCAATCATGACGTCTGTGATGGGAAGAGGAAACATATCCATGGGGCAGGATGCGTTCGGATCTCAAAAATCAATGCAGACTCGTATTTTCCATTTTTTTTTATGACCGGGACAACATTGGCGACCCAGTCGGGATGTTGTTCTTCTCGGATGAAGCCGCAGGCTATCAACTTCTTGACTTCAGCTTCAATGGCATCCATCATATCCGAGCGGAACCGACGTTGATGTTGCTTCACAGGCTTCGAATCAGGCAATATGTTGAGCCTATGAGTAGCTACCTTTGGATTAAGGCCTGGCATATCCTCATAATTCGATGCAAAGACGTCGATATATTCTTTTATCAGCTGGACAACTTCTTTTCTTTCTGCTTCGGAAAGATTGTTACTAATAAATATCGGCTTTGGCGAAAGTTCATCCCCAACGTTAATCTGGATAACTTCGTCTTCAATGGGAGGTTCTCTCTGCTCGAAGCGGAACTCCCATTGTGATCCATTTGCTGAGCCCAAGCGTCATTCTCAAACGGTTTGGATTCTTGTTCGTCTGATTCGAAGGAATCCGTCATTACCATATTTGCTGATAATGTTCGCTCGAGAGCATGAGATAAGTCGGAGGGCGCTGAGCCATTTTGAGAGAAGGAAAAGATATCCTCGCTTGACTCAGGAGCTGCGAGGGAGGTGGTATACCTAACCCGAAACGAGTTCGTTGATAGTAGGGATTGCCGTACAGCGGCATTCGTCTGCCTTTCCCGTAGTTGAGACCCGGTTCCAGCTTCAAGTTATAACCCATATTTTGCATGATCTTTAGAGATTGCGGGCTGTCTCTGTGAACCTGCATTTTACCGGCATCGTCATCGGAAGAATCCTCTTGCACAGTCGGTTGATTGCGCATGCGACTGAAGACTATCAGATGCTGGCTGCTGAACATAGGCGGGACAATGAAGACAGAATCCTCATGCGGTCCGTACGTCGTTGTGACATTGGATGACGATGCCACTTCCCATATATACGGATGATAGGAATCTATAGCTTCCAAGAATTTTTGCGCTATAGGTTCTATATCGTCGTAGGGGGATGATTCCTGATTTGGAATTTGGGCATCAATATACTGGAAAAGAGGATGTTTATTATCATCTGAAACTCCGTTCCCGGTTGCATTTACATCACTCGGCTGTTTGCTGCACCGGAGATGACCAAGGATGGAGGCTTCTGGTTCAAAGTGATCACTAGAGGATCACCCCCTTTTCCTAATCTGGTCTCGTTCAGGTGGATCATCGTAGGCTTTATGGCCTTTGGACGAGTAGTCCGTCCTTTCACCTTGATTGCCAGAGGTTGCTTGGCAGAGGGTTGCTCTGGCTCCCGATGGGATTCCTTCTCTGCTTCGGCTGACACCTCTTCCGTACAGTCTTGAGAGTACAACACGACATCAGAGTAATAGGATTCTACTCCTTTGAATGGGTTCAGGTCAGCAATCTACGTTTGCACTGTTCCTCGGGCGTCTACAAATTTGAAGCATTGGTGTAGAGTTGAGGGAACGATGCTGTGGTCGTGGATCCAAGGTCTACCCAGCAAAATGTTGTAGGACACCTCTGAATTGATGACGTAACATGTAGCCACAGATCTGAGATTGCCAATCTGGATCCTCAGGCGAATCTTCCCCAATGGCTTACTTCTTCCGGCGTTGAACCCCACGATCGTAGTGGTGGTGTAAGCCAATTCGTTGGTAGGAATCCTCAGTGGTCTGAGCAGACTATGAGGAATGATGCTGATCGACGATCCCGGATCTATGTGTATCCGGTCGACCTCCATGGAACCGATGTACCCGGTGTAATAGAGGGATCTATCATGCCTGTTATATTTCAATACCATGTCGTCTTGAGTGAAAGTGATATTTGGGATCACCTCCATCACACTGTGGCATTAAGGACACGCCACGGGTTTTTCGTCAGGGGACTTGAGCTGGGTCAAGTATGCATCCGCCTGCATCAATGCTTCGCTCTGGGCTTGACGAGTGTCCTGAGAGAGCCTGTGTAGCTCGAAGATGGACAGCCTGGCTGGTGTATTAGCCAGTTGGGCCAGGATGTCGAAATTGTATGGCTTCTCTAAACCTTTATTTTGAATATTTTTCACAGGTTTATCAAAGCGCACTTCTTTTTGCTTCCTTTGTCCGCCGAAGTTGGTCTTGAAGGACCGGCCTCTGGTACGACGGATTCCGGTTCTGAAGGTCTGGCCGCTGAAGCGTCTGTCGATACATCTTCCTGGCTGGCTCCATAGTCCTGGAGGTAGGCTTTCCCTGAGCAGGTTCCAATAGCCAAGACCTCGTCTTCTGATGCTGAGTGTACCGCAATCATGTGACACGGTTTGTGCTTTGAGTTCTTTTTAGACTTAGCTTTAGCAGCTTGAGTCTCTTTCTCGATTTCTGGCACCATATCTGGATGAACCCACATAGTCTTGCCTCGCTGGGTAGTTAGTGGTAGCAGGTCATGATTTTGACCTCTAGCTGGAGGGAGATTAATGATGCTCATCGTTGTCCGGAAAATAGGCGTAACACTGTCCGAGATTTCTTGGGGAGGCAGATTGCCAAATTGTAGGGAGATCATGTTGGCAGTGACCGTCTTCTCGCTGTTATACAGAGTGATGGCCTTGGCATCGATCAGCTCCTGGTTCTTCCTTTTTAGTATATAACACGCCTTGGTGGGGTGGTGTATGTACCTATGGAAGATGCAGTACTTGGGGTTGTTGGTACTGCCGGCCTCATTGGGCCGTCTTACTTCGGGAAGGGTAATCTTGCCGCTCTTGACGAGACATTCGAATATTCTTGGAATATCGTCGTCGTCGAAAGAGTACACCTCGATGGGCCTGGAAGTCCCGGGTTTCGTCTGCGTGGTAGCCACCGTCTTTTGCCTGGACATGTTGATTGCCAGAGCTTCTTTACCCTTGGAACCCCGAGGATGGTCGATGTTGGAGGATGACCTCTTGCCTTTATCAGAGTCGAGATCATGATGCCATTATCGCGCGCCTTCTGACTATTGTCCTCCACGGCTACCGCTGAGATGATGAACGAGGGCCAATCACGGAACTGATATGGTCCTATGAACACCGAGATCACGGGGAGAAGGTTCTTCCTGCAGATGCCGACCAACGCCGAGTCTGGGACTCCTGGAGGCATTTGCAGAGTGGCTTGACAAAAACGTTCGATAAAAGTGCGAACATTCTCCTTTTCCTTCTGCCTGACTTTGATGAGAGAGGACATAGACATGTCCATTCCTCCCTCGTAGAATCGCGTGAAGAATAAGGCTTTGAAGTCTTCAAAGAAAGTAATGCAGTTGTCCGCCAGGCTTCGGTACCACTTGTAAGCTACTCCCGAGAGACAGCCTTTGAACACCCGAGTGAGGAGGGCGTCGTTCCCTTGTAACAATTCTATCATCATGCTGAAGTAGTTCATGTATTGACTCGGTGATGTTTTTCCCTCGAACAAAGCCATAGTCTGTGGTTTGTATCTTGGAGGAAAAGGGACCTCTTCCCAGATAGCTGGGTAAGGTTGGTTGATTCCCAATTTCTTTAGCTGATCTTTGTGCTTCAGGGCAACAAATTGGGCTTTCAACTCTCGTACTGCCTGTAGCGGGTCCTGAGCCGGTGGCGGTACCACGGAGTGATGAGGAGTTGATTGCATCGCGACCCCGGTGGGAGCTAATACGTTCTCCGAGTGAGGAAGCGGAGGAACTGCTGACTCCTGATTTAGAGCAGCCCCTTGGACTGTGTTGGATGGTGGTAAGTCCACCCCCACGCATATCTGAGTTGGAGGAGCCGATGCTGGCGCCGTGGCAGCTGCATGTTGAGTTAGCATCATCTGGTGCATGTTCTCCATCATGGATTGTATTTTCTTCAGAGATATCTCTAGTATAGTGATGCGCTGCTCAATGTTCCCGGATGGGGAAGCTTCCTCGTGTTCATATCCAATGGCATAAACTCCCCTCTCCCTGGATGTCATTGAAAGATTAGTATAGGTCTCTGTAGAAGTTGACTCTATACTTTCGGCGTCTGATTCTGGAGACTGCCGTCCCCCGGCATCGGAATCAGAAGAGTACGAAGCAGGTTGTTGCGACCTCGAACGAGTGTTTTGGAACACCCCAGCTTCGGTGTTCCTAAGGAGCATGTTGAATCTCCTTCAGCTCAGAGTTCTAGAGGGATGACGTCTTGAGCCTGACCCTCCTCTAGGTACGTGTGAAGCTATGTTCACAGATGCATGCGTGGGCTCTTCTTCCTGGAAAGATGGGGAGTAGCTCAACCGGTCGAAAATCGACCGTTTTGCTTCAGAACAGCAACAATTAATTACAATCCTATGACTATTACAATAGTGCTCGCTAGGAGGCGTAATAGACGTGCTGGGAGATCCCCTCTCCCTGCGCTTCTGGATCAGATAATTGCACAGGTTAGTAAGAGCTATAGAAGAAGATGATCTCTTGTTTCTTTGCTGGCGTGAAGTTGAGTAGTCCACCGCATTCTTTCCCTTGAGTAGATTGCAGGGATCATCTGCTTTTCCCCGGAAGACAGATGTATTTTTATGCGCGGAGCGCGTTTGTGATTCCTGATTTGGCGCTGAGGCATCATCAGAAATTTTGTCTATTCCGCCAGGGACGGGAGACTGAATTTTACGTGCAGAGCGCGGTTTAGGCTCCTGGACTAGCGCTGAGGCATTGTCAGAAGTTTCGTCTATTCCGCCAGGGACGGGAGACTGAATTTTATGCGCAGAGCGCGGATTATACTTTTGGGTTGGCGCTGAGGCTTTGCCAGAAGTTTTGTCGGTCCTATCAAAGACATGCGACTGAATTTTATGCGCAGGGCACGGATTATACTTCTGGGTTAGCGCTGAGGCTTTTGCCAGAAGTTTTGTCGGTCCTGCCAAAGACAGGCGACTGAATTTTATGCGCAGGACACGGAGGGAGCAAAGCTACAACCTCATTGATCGGAGAGATAGGAGAGTCCACAGGAATGGCAGAGGATGTCTTGGGCATCCAGACCTTGCGCAGCTTCCTGTTGCTTTGGACGGAAAGGGAGTGAGAGGTACCCCTGCTCGAAGCATGTCTTCGTAGGCCGACTGGTCGAACTGGATGACCAGTGTCTTCTTCATGGATTCCACGGATACCGTATCGTGTTGAGCAATAGCTTCCTCATCAAAGAGAAAGATGTCCCCAGCAGAGTCGCCATCTTGTTTAGGATAATAAACGAGAAAAGATTTGATGAACGCAGAAAATGAGGTCTTGTGCGAAGACCCACCCTTCTTTTATGTTTACAAACAAGATTGTACAAATTTGATCCCACATGAGGATGTCTAAGTACAATTTATTTAATCTGGGTGAATATTGCTATAGGTGTCTGATCTGCAGTCGATCACTTTAGCCCTTGGACCACACGATGTTGAAGAAGTGTCGTGGAAGACAGGTATCAGCTTCGAAGGATGCTAAAGAGGGTGGATGTACGATACCAAAGTCGTCGATCCCTTCTCTTTGTCTGAGCTCTGGATTCTCCTCTCTCTCTCTCTATCTTCTTTTTCTCCAATTTGTCGCCTTGTTTCTCATTGATAGAGGTCTCTATTTATAGAGTTTTAGTGACAGTGACCACACAGTCGACGTAGAAACCGAGTAATGGAAAGTACAATACCCTTTTACACGACGGTTTAAAATAACCAATGCTTGCGTATAAATGACCTTTTGAGTAAGCATGTGACGCGCGTCCAACTAAGGGACAGAACATGTATATCTGCTACGAAGATCACGGCGTAGAAGCCACGTAGGTAGTTATCCCTTATGTAGAAGAGGTTGGCGTAGAAGCCAAATGACTGTCACCATGGCATAGAAGCCAAGTAGGCATAGAAGCCAAGTAGGCATAGAAGCCGAGCAGGCGTAGAAGCCGAGTGGTCATAGAGGCCGAGGAGGCGTAGAGGCCGAGTGGGCATAGAAGCCGAGTGGGCATAGAAGCCGAGCAGGCGTAAAAGCCGAGTGGGCATAGAAGCCGAGCAGGCGTAGAAGCCGAGTGGGCATAGAAGCCGAGAAGACGTAGAAGCCGAGACGATGTGGACGTTTTAGCCAGAATTACGGCTCTTGGAGATATAATCAAATCTCTTGCATTAAATGCAGAGATCTGCCCCCATCCTGTGAATTAAATGCAGAGGCTTGCCTTTAAGATTTGCCATCATTCTGCAGATACGCGTCTCGAATCCTGTACGAAAAGTGACTGCTGATGTGGCGGTCTGTTTGCCTTCTGCGGAGCATAAGAAGCTCACGTCTGCCTGTGTAAAACTGGACAGCGTATTCCCTTATATGCGTAAGAGTAGTTTATGCAAAGGGGATGCCACTAAATGACGGTTCGGTGACATTTACTCAAATCTCCTGCATTAAATGCGGAGATCCGCCATTATCCTGCTCATTAAATAAGGAGGCATGGTTTGAAGGTCTGCCACCCTTCTGTGCCTCAAGTGCAGAGACGTGCCTCGAGCATCTGTCAGTATTCGGCGCTTCAAATGCAAAGACGTGCCTCGAGAAACTGTCACCGCTCTGTGCATTAAATGCAGAGACGTGCCTCGAGCCCTGTACAAAGTGCAGCTTTTGACGTGGCAGGCTGTTTGTCTTCTGCGGCGCATAAACAGCTCACATCTGCCTGTGTAAAACAAGGCTGCGTATTCCTTCGTATGTGAAAATTGGTTTACGCAAAGGAAATGGCAGTAAATGACAGCCTGGGTTGCAGTGCCGCGCCATCATGATACCCGTCGCTTGGGTTGTCGTGCAGTACACTTTGTCAGGAGTCCAGACGTCAGGTTCATTACATGATCTGACAGGTTCATTTTCGAAGAATACGAAGCGTTCCTCGTATACTTCAATGCTACATTGAAAGCGGATGAGTTTTACGCCATATAGGCGATGTAGCACCTCTTTTATGCTGAAGCAACTTGGTCACAATTGCACTACGCGGATGGTCCTTGAGCTTATATTTTTACGCTGTGCTCAGCGGAGAAGCTCTGTTGCAAGTTGATGGCTCTGAAGTTATCTTTTTACGCTGCCCTGTATGAACATGCTGCGTATAGCTATCCAGCGTATTTTTCATGTTTCTACAACTATAGGGTTAATTAGGTAAAATAAAAGCTGATTAGAACATAGGGAGGGAACGACATCCCGAGATCGTGTTTGATGGGCCGCCCCATAATAATTTTTGTGGTATTTAAGGCTGGCCGCTATGGATATTATATATCATCCGCATGTAGTGGAGTACAATATTCGATCTCTTTATATTTAAGATCGAGCTAACATTTTTTTTATAGGAAGGTTAGAACTGTTACTGATTTATTAGCGCGGTGGCCCAACAGGGGACTAGTGCGATCATGTTTTCCTGCTTGTATAATATTGACTCGGTTAGCCTTCCTCGATATGGTACGATCTGAGGATGCTTTTTTTTATTATATTTAGGATAACCCCAGACTCCACATAAAAAGTCGTAACATTGATTGGTCGTTCTAGCCTGACTTGGTTATGATTGTAATTCTGCTAGTAGCTTAGGGATATGGACTGCCATAGTGTGGTGTTCAACTTCTGTGATTGTTTGGTTGGAGAGTTGGGTCATTATGCTATGATGGAATATGGACCGAACTACGACACCGAATCCTTGCTTGACCATAATCATGGGATGTACCTTATCTTGGGTGGTATGGCATTTTTTGTCCTTGTTTGGTGAAGGAGTGTCATGTTATCCCAAAGATGGGACACGCGCCAATGATTCTTGGCTCTTACACTATATGCTATAGATCTGGGTTTTTTTTTATTTCATGCTTCCTTTGTGGTACTTGCTATTTGGGGTCTAACCCCACTAGTTTTGTATTGCCAGGTTTAGATCCAGCGCTAGAGGATCCAGTTTATCCCCCTTACAATGACATGCACCAAACGGATGGTCGCTGAAGGGCACGAGTGGATTTCTTGATCATTTTTCATCTTTTATAAACTATATTCTTTAGGACGTTTAGTCAACCGACACCTGTCGGCCAGCAAATCTGAATACTTGTTCCTTATATGACTTTATATATTCAGACTGTAGCTGACTCACTGTCATGTCTATTTCAATCTTGTATCTGGCATATCATTTTGTACTGCCAGATCTCTAAAGAATATTCTGATGTGGCATTTGGGACGCCTTACTTCTTATTCTAAAATATTCTACTTTTTTGAATGATTGAGACATATAAGTACTTGACCCTAGGAGACTTGATTGTAGTATGCACCCCTTGTCTCTAGATAACCTTAACATATTGCGGGGTGCTTCGGTAATCCACAATGTGTGGTTGGCAGAGTCATTCCCCCGCTCTCCAGTATTCTGGATCTGGGATGTGACACCTAGTGTAAAAGAAACATTGACATGCCTGCTGAATAAAAAGATAGTATGATTATATGTTATAGTTTATCGTCACTGATATTAAAATAATCGTAAATATGTAAGATTAAAAAGAATATTCACATGTCCCAATTGTATTAAAAAAAAAGAGTAGAACTACATGCTTAGTTATAAAAGAAAGATGAATTGTCGCCATGCTGGCTTAATAGAGATTGATCATATATCCCCTTTTATCGTCTGTTGTAAAGATAAGTTGTATGAAATACCTGTTACTATTACAAGAGATGATTTGGCCTGGCTGTACAGAGAATAGAAGGGCTATTGGCTCTATCGATTGATCAAAAAATAGATAAAGATAGAAAAATCTTGATGGTTCTTTGACTGTTTGCATCATAGAGTTTATCTGATAAAAATTACATGCATTACATGGGTCTTGGACAACTTGTGCAAAAGTACGTAATCTATCGAACGGTTTCTGGGTCACTGGAAATCGTTCGGTCTATGAGAGAATTGGATACCCTAAGGCTAGAATTCCTTACATACAGGGGGTATCAGTCTATTAGTGAGCATGGGCATGCAATTCCAGCTGCTAATAGGCAAAAAGTGACCATTAGTGAACATGGGATGTAGTTCCAACTGCTAATTCCAAGAACCCAACACTCGGGGACCATCATGTAGTTAGTTCACATGCTAGGATTTTTCTTTCATGCAATCCTAATCGTTTGATGCAGAGACAAACATGAAATATACCAATATGTTTATGCAAATGGTTATAACATTTGTCTTTTGCAGGGATAACCATTCGACGAAGGGTAAGAATCACTAAATAAGTGATGGTTTCTATTTCCTATGTTTCCCTATCATAATTGATCCTAAGAAGAAGTTGGCCTATAAGAAATGATAGTATCATGCTCATAGCTAGAATGTATTCAATGAATGCTTGTATCGTTCCAAAGAGGAATGGATATATAGCTCATGAAACACACTACGCATATCAAGATAGAAATGAAATAAATTTTATGCATGAACTGTCCATATTGTATGCTTGAATGAATTGATATAAATTGTGGCTTTCAAACATATTTTCAAACAGAAGTAATATGACTCTGATCTCGTACTGCATGAAATAAAAGTTGGTAACAAGATAGAAAGATTACTAATAATGTAATATTTTCTCACATGATTACTTAGTGATGGTTTCCGAAGGTGTTGCTTTTGTTCCTCACCAGTACTTTCCCCAAAGTGCTGACCCCTACCAGTTTGTCCATATGTGCTGGATTATCCGAAGCGATAGCAGATCCTCTTCCTCAGGAGCCATAAATCAGGATATGCCTTGAGATGTATTAAAATATTTTGAGATATTTTCTGTTTAAAGGGATGTAATGTATGGAACGATGTTATTATATACAATATATCTCAAGAGAGATGTAAGCTAATTAGCAATGTACATGAAAGTCTTGTAATCATTTCAGATATTAATAAAGAGATTGTTTCCTTATACCATTGTGTTCATTAAGTTTTCTGCAATATTATGTCGTTACTTCTTACTCTGAATCGCTTATTTTATTATTGTACAAGTCCTGGCCTTATGCAATTGCAGCTTAGGCTTACACTACAATACCCCAGTGGAGACTTTTGGTCCTCCAGGATCGGGACGTGACAGTCGCAGCTATTTAGCCAAGCCAAGTATGCAAGAGTATAAGTGATATGCACATGTCCTTGTAAGGCCAACGTGCTAAGTAAGATCGATAGTAGTTCCAGCTCTCCTATAGGGTGTCACGCCGCAATCCTAAAATACTTCGGACCAGGTCACGTTGCAATGGCTAGCTACGTAACAAGTGGACTCCAATCCAGCTCAAAATATGTATACATTGTCTAGAGGTCAAGTATATATGTCTAAACTGTCAAGTCAACTATATCTCAATCTACATCACGATTAAAAGTCAAAAAATGAACAAAGTGCATTAGAGTCGGCCGCGCAATAATACACTTGGTTCGATCAAGCTCAAGAAAATAATTAGCTTACAAAACTAGGCTATAACAACAAGTAATAAGCAAATAGGAGATAATAGGTGAACAATGAAAGATATAAATAACTAATAACAAATACTTGTATACCAAAGTAATATCCATCAGCAACTCCAGCAAATCACCATGTCAATCAACTCTACAATCTGGAAGGAAACCAAATCTTCAGATGTCACGCCCCGGTCCCGTAAGGGCCGATCATCCTCGCTTGGTCCCTACAAAATTGATCGTCCTCGCTTGGGCACGATGTCGAACAAGCCTAATTTGTGCTTGCACAACGCCAAAGCTTTGAACAAGGGCAAATAAGCTATTCAAAATGGAAGCATCGGCACATATGTTGCATAAAAGTAAAGAACACAATGGCATATAAAAACAAGATCTTTATTGATATTCAAGATGTGTTACAAGTGGCGCTTGGCCGAGGTTATAGTTCGCTCAAGCTTTTTTTCTCTCAATTACAATAATACAGTTCCTTTTATTATGTCCTTATATACAAAAGCAGCTCAAAGCAATCTCGATACGGCTCAAGGCATCAACTCTAGATTTTTGAGTCCCTGGGATAAGGCACGGCTATCGCTTCCTCGGACGATCCAGCACCTGAGAATAAGTAAATTGTTGGTGGGTTAGCACTCTGGAGAAAGTACTGGTGATTATAAAATAAACGAACAGAAACAACAACCCCTGAAACCCACACTAAGTAAGCATATGGCAAAATATTGTATTACTAGTGATCTTGCGAATTTATCTAAGTTTATTTTATGCAGCTCAGGATTTGAGTCAGTTTACTTCTTTTCAAAAACATTGCTTGAAAATAGTTTTGCATATTCAATCAATAATCATACGATCGGGACAATATTCTATCATAAAGTGCGCAGCATGTATCGTGCACCTTATTCTAACTCTTAGGAACAAAAGTTATCTCTAGTGGACTATTCATCTTGAATAAAAAAATAAGTGCATCAAGTGGACTTTCATTATTTTTAAGCAAAAAAGATAACATATCTATATAATTTCGGTCCCCGAGAAACTTATGATCGGTAGCGGTAATCCAGCTAACTAATGACTCTTTTATCTGATGCTATTAGCAGCTGTGACACATTATAGCTTTTCATTAACATAGTAGCAGCCGTGACCAAGGTTCAGCTCTTCACTAATAGCCATTGTCCAACTGATACAAATACATGAAGCACTATCAGATAAACTTTATGATGCAAACAAAATGAACAAGCAAGCTATATATATACTCTTTGTATTTCTTACCCCCTGTCGAATGGTTATCCCTGCAGTAGACATACAAGTTAGCAACGATTTGTATAAACATATATGTATAAGGTTCTCTATTTTCCTGTCTGTCTCTACATCAAACAATTAGGTATGCAAGAAGGCTAGCCTAGCATGCGCCATAACTATATGATGGCCCATGAGTTACCCCACTGATGGACAAATAATACCCCCTAGATCCCGTAGGACCAGAACATCGGGGTGCTCTAACAATCTCCTTTGGACTGACCGATTCCCAGTGCCCCAGTAATCGTTCGAGAGACTATTTACCTTGTGCACAAGTTGTCCGAGACCAATGCATGACAAGCAACATCTATCAGATAAAACTATCAGGATGCACTAAACATGAACAAGCATATCATATAATAGTCACACCCCCTAGATCTCATAGGAACGAAACATTAGGGTGGCTACTAGACTCTTCTCTTTTATTCTTTTAAGCAAAATACATCTTTCACATATCTAATAGCATACCCCCTAGATCCCGTAGGGCCGAAATATCATGGCGCACTATTAGTCTCTTCTTATATGAATCAAAGACTTATAGCAGTTCGATATAGCAAAACAGGCAAGCAAAACATATAAAAGCAAGCACAATATCAATTTTATTGTAACTAGCATGCAATATCTATCTCTTTCTTAGCATATAACAAAAGGACTTGTTCAAACAATTTCTTTACTAATCTTTTTAGCATGGCAAGGGTTCATTCGATAACTGTGTCCGTGTAACTAAGCATGCACATTTCTATCTTTTCTTTAGCATGGCAATGGTTCTATCTTTTTTAGACAATCATTCAAGTTCTCTAGTTAAGTAAGCAGGTTCATTTCAATGACAAGTTGTACGAGTTCTCTTATTAAGCATGCAGAGTCAGGTTCTATCATTTTTCTTATGAAACTAACTTCTTAAAAAAAACATTCAAAATCTCTGATTCATTATTAAGGTGTGCAAGAATCAGAGAATGCAGTTTTGCCCACTCATCTAGATCAATCGTCTTGTGGTTCGATCGGGAACTCTCCGAGAAGACTTCCACTCAAGCAAGCAAAGCGATATCACTTTTACATAATGCCTATGTGGAGCAGGGCACTACATCAAAGGGACGTAACTGTAGAAGCATGAATTTTTTTTGAATCATGCCCGCTAAAAGCCATAATGCGGCAGAGACAACAAAAGAACAAATGCGGCAAGGGGTCATGCGGCAACGAGGGAATCCTAAGGGTATGCGGCTGACACCTCAACCGTACTCCCACTGACAAGAACATTTAATGCTCAGAGGTGGTCCACAAATGTCAAGCTACTGGCGGTTGCGTCAACAGCCATAATCTCTGACTACTACCAACATGATGCTTCTTAGTTTAGCATAACAAAAGCCCCCATGCGGCAGTATCCCCATGCAAGGTATTATTATGCGACGATGTTCCCATAAACCCCCATGCGATGGTATTATTATGCGACAGTGTACCCATAAACCCCTATGCGACGACATTATTATGTGACTGTCACTCTCATATTTCCAATTAAGCGTAGTTTGGTAATTGACACGGGTATTTTAAATTTTAGGATGTGTTATATTTGAATATTGTGCATGCATGATTAATTAATTATTGTATTATTTATTAATTGCTAGTTGTAGATTTATTTTAGACTTGTGTAGTGGACCTAATCTATTTTATTAGTTGCATGAACCAAGATTTTTGATTGGTTTAGTTTGAGCCCATGAATTAGGCCCATGGATTCGGAGGTTGGATTAATTAGTGAGACCATTAGACTAGAACCTTTCCTCCCTAATTAATTTCTTCATGAGTGGCCCCAAGGGATAATTAAGATATTTCACTTTGCATGGAGAGGGTGTATATGGCCGGCCCTAGAGTGAGGAGAGGGAGTCTTCATTTTATTTTAATTTCCAATTCTTTTAGATCTACATTCTTTTCTCTTTCAATTTCCTTCATTCCCTCATCATTACTCCACCAATTCTTCATAAATTCCTTCTCTAATTCTTCATTGAGACTTCTACATTAAGGATCTATAAGAAGAAAGCAAGGAGCAAAAAGGAGGAGGCCAAGATCTACAAGGAGAGGAGCTACTTTGCATTGGAGACTTTTTATTGGGAATCCATCTCCCAATAGGTACATTTCAGTTTTCCCCCTTCTAATTTACTCTAGATCTGAGATTTAACCATGAGAAACCAACCCACATGCATAGGATACCCATAAAAATTAGTTTTAGGTTCATCGGAGACCTACGGTGGAAGTTATGTGAATTTTGGTGCCAATTTTAGGAGAATTTCGAGATTGGCACATGTAGTACTTGTCATTTGGTCCAATAGATCAAATTGACATATGATTGTTTGTTTGTGACTAGTGTCGTATCCACAAATGGGTACGTGTAGGTCGTATCTCATCAATTTGACGAAACAAGTTAATTTTGGGGGTTTCCTCCGACACGAGAATTTGTGCACATCAATTCTTGACACGAACACGTAGTGGATCTAATTACTATACGTATTGCTCATATTTAGTGTATTAGACTTGCTCGTATCCTCCGGGATGCATTTAATTGTGTGGTGGAGCCGTATCGCAAGCGTATCATAGAGTTAGTGTGATACGGGTGCGGTGCACTCCACGTGTTTGATTAGTTATGCTTGTGAGATACCATATTTTTCCTCCGTTTGGAGTTGAGATAATTGACAGGTACCATATTATATTGTTGATATGTTAGATAGTTAGAAATGACCCAAATAACGTTCTACCGCCGATGATGTGGCATAGGCTGGACGTACCCACGTACTCATGCCCGAATATCCGGGTACGGATCGTGACAAATTTTCAGTGGTGGTCCATGTTGGTCTCAATTCACAATTAGTACAATTTTGTAGTTGTACTCGTCTAGAGTACTGCTACGAGCCTGCTTTAGTAAATCGGATTTAGGCTGAGAGTTTACTCAATCACACCTAGAAAACTTCTAAAATCTGTTATTCAAATCCTTATCTATTGAATATTGCCTTACTTTGGATAAAGTTTCGTCCTTCTTTGATGATATCGTATCATATTCAATATTGATTCCGTATTTCAATCTATCTTCATGATGCCACCGAAGACGCATTCCCAGCGATCAAGTGCCGCGACAACATAATCAGTCACTTTATCACCCTTGAGGGCAGCACCCTCAGACGATGGTCCAATACCTACATTCAGGAGGTCAGCTTCACCGGTCTAGGTGGGCGTATTGGAAGCAGCTTTCGGAGGTGCTCCACCTCCAGTACCGAGGACAGGGCAAACAGTTTTCGAGGATCTTCCACCTCCACCACCTGTAGTTGATCAAACGCAGATGTTCGCGTTCTTCCAGCAGATGATGAAGGCGCAACAGTGATAGTCCGAGGTCCTGCGATAGAGCGTGGAGAATGCTCACTAGATCGCACTTGCAGTAGTTGAGAGAGCTACTACGGTCCAGCCACAAATGGTACAACCTCAGTTTATTCCTTAACAACCGAGGCCGGGGACTATCATAGACTTCAAGAGGATGGGGCTGAAAGACTTTAAAGGCACGGAAAGGATCTTATATGCCGATGATTAGATCGAGGACATGGAGAGGAACCTGCGACAGGCATAGATTCCAGAGGGTCTACAAGTGGAGGTAGCAGGTAGCTAGATGTTCGACATAGCGTTGACATGGTTCAGGGCAGACCCGAGGATCACGGTGGCCAGATTGACTTGGAAAGCTTTTAAGGAGCTTTTCAAGGAGAAGTTCTTTTCGGACATAGCTTTGGGTATCTTAGAGAGCCAGTTCCTATACCTCGTCCAAGGGAGTATGACAGTGGATGAGTACGCCGTAGAGTTTTACAGATTGAGCAGGTTTGTAGAGGGGCAGAATCCCCAAGGGAAGGCTAGAAAATTCAGGAAGGGTTTGATCAGGGAGATCAAATCCCTCACTAGGGGGCACCTCACAGCTACTTTTGAGGAGATCCTGATGGATGCGTAGAGAGCGGATGATGACTCGGATCTTTAGTCCAAGATAGATAGAGATATTTCGGGTGGTGCTAGTGGCGGTGTGGGACCAGCTAAGCGTCCCCATATCCAGCAGCAGTAGGTTCAGATACTGGTTCGTGCTCTAGTTCAGCAGCAGCCCAGAGGCAGATTCAGCCAGTGCCCACTTGTGCCTACTGCAGGAAGTCAGGACACACTTGGAATGTTTGTAGGAGGAGGCTGAAGGTGTGCCTATTTTGTGGATCCGCAACACACCAGATGAGGGATTGCCCTATAGCACCCCCATTTGGTGGAGCACAGGGTCAGAAAGAAGGAGTTAGACCATATATGGCACAATATCATGCCCCACACCGACAGAGGGAGATACCCCAGTAGGGCGGGGCATTTGTAATGGCAGTTGGAGAGGACGGCACTTCAGGTGATAAGTTAGCTTATTTTGTCTTGTTCTGTTTATTTCCTTTCCATCTGTTAATTGCATGTTTAGTTAGTAACTTATAGACTGCTTGTGTGTTATTGTGTAGATAGTATACCCTAACGGAGACTGCAAAACTATGATGGACAGAGACCATAGTTAGTAATTTTATTTAAATTGCATGTTGTATGTTTAGCTTAGACTGGGTTGACCTAGAGGGGGTTACGATATTCTTTAATTTTGAGGTAAAAATTTTTCTAAGGTGGGTAGGATTATCACCCTCATATTTCCAATTAAGGATAGTTTGGTAATTGACACGGGTATTTTAAATTTTAGGATGTGTTATATTTAAATATTGTCATGCATGATTAAATAATTATTGTATTATTTATTGATTGCTAGTTATAGATTTATTTAGACTTGTGTAGTGGACCTAACCTATTTTATTGGTTGCATGAACCAATATTTTAGATTGGTTTAGTTTGAGCCCATGAATTAGGCCCATGGATTAGGAGGTTGGATTAATTAGTGAGACCATTAGAGTGGAACCTTCCCTCCCTAATTAATTTCTTCATGAGAGGCCCCAAGGGGTAATTTAGACATTTTGCTTTGCATAGAGGGGGTGTATATGGCCGGCCCTAGAGTGAGGAGAGACAGAGAGAGAGAGAGAGAGAGAGTGTTCATTTCATTTTAATTTCTAATTCTTTTAGATCTACATTCTTCCCTCTTTAAATTTCCTTCATTCCCTCATCATTCCTCCACCAATTCTTCACAAATTCCTTCTCTAATTCTTTATTGAGACTTCTACACCAAGGAACTACAAGAAGGAAGCAATGAGCAACAAGGAGGAGGCCAAGATCTACAAGGAGAGGAGGTACTTTGCATTTGAGACTTTTCATTGGGAATCTATCTCCCAATAGGTATATTTCAATTTTTTTTTCTTCTAATAGACTCTAGATCTGAGATTTAACCATGAGAAACCAACCCACATGCATAGGCTACCAATAGAAATTAGTTTTAGGTTTATCGCAGACGTATGATGGAAGTTATGTACATTTTGGGGCCAATTTTAGGAGAATTCCGAGATTAGCACATGTATTATTTGTTATTTGGTCCAATAGATCAAATTGACATATGATTATTTGTTTGTGACTAGTGTCGTGTCCATAATTGTGTACATGTAGGCTGTATCTCGCCAATTTGATGAAACAGGTTAATTTTGGAGGTTTTCTCCGACACGGGGAGTTGTGCACATCAATACTTGACACGAAAACATAGTGGATCTAATTACTATATGTATTGCTCATATTTAGTGTATTAGACTTGCTCGTGTTCTCCGAAATACGTTTGGTTGTGTGGTAGAGCCGTATCGCATGTGTATCATAGAGTTAGTGTGATACGGGTGCGGTGCACTCCACGTGTTTGATGTTTTATCCTTTTTCCTATACGTACATATGTATTTATATATCAAGATTATATTTATGTGATATATATATATGAGTATATGAGTTTGTGTATTTGTGTGTGTCTATATGTGTGTGTGTGTGTATATATATATATATATATATATATATATATATATATATATATATATATATATATATATATATATATATATATATGTAAGAGGGTAGTGTGTATATGTGTATGTAAGTATGCATATATATATATATATATATATATATATATATATATATATATATATATATATATATAGAGAGAGAGAGAGAGAGAGAGAGAGAGAGTTTGATATAGAGAGAATATTTTTATATAGATAGTGAGGAGTATATATATATATACATAGATGTGTAGCTTGGGTGGCACTTCAGTATACATAGGAGGGTGCAGCTGTGTAAGAGGGGAGTATATATATATACATAGAGAGAGAGATTGATATAGGAATGTTTATGTATATAAGTGTTGGTGGCATGTTGTTGTATAAGTAGTTGTGTTTGTGTGGTGTGTGAGAGGGTAAGTGAGCAGTCGAGCAGTAGACTCAGTCGAGCAAGGAGTGCACAAGGAAAAAAGTAGCTTGGGTGGCACTTCAGTATACATAGGAGGGTGTAGCTGTGCAAGAGGGGAGCTCGTGCAAGTGGCATTGAGCAGGTGCAGCAGTAGACCTTGGTCCACATCAAACTAGAGCAGTAGCTGTGCATAGCAATAGGTACAGGCAGCAATGCAGCATTGGCAAGTAGTAGCAGCAACTGTGCACAACAGAATGCAGTGTAGTAGCAGCTTCAACTGGAGAGGGGCTCGGGCAGAAGCTAACTCCAGCAGGCAATATGCAGTCTCCACAGCTGTGAGTGTGCACTATGCAGCTGCAGTTTGTGTGGCATTCAGTAAATGAGAGGATCAGTAGCTGCGAGCAGTGGATTACCTCGGGGAGAAGAGCCACTGCTCGAGTGAGCAGTCAGACAGTTCAGTGGCAGTAGCGGCAGTAAAAATCACCTGCAATGGAGTGCACAACATGTGCAGGAAGTTACACAATGTTATTTTTAATACACGGTAACAATATCTGATGCACAGTATCATTTCACAGGTTTAAGTTTCAAGTTTCAGGTTTTGCTTCCGTTGTACAGTATCAGTTTAGTGATTAGTTGGGTTTTTATTTTTGGGTTGAGTTATAGGTTATTGATTATAGTTGGGTATCATTGAGTGTGGGTTTAGCATGGTATTGAGGTTTCACTTAGGTTTGGGTTATCAAGGTTTTGGTTTTAGATTATTTTTAGTGAGTTAATTTTCAATGGGTAGTTAGTTGTTAATTGTTAGTAGTAGATAGGGTTAGTGATAGTTAGTTAATGTTCAAGTCTCAAATATAAGCCGAAAACAAATCAGGTACCAAAATGCTAATAAAACTATGTAGGGTAACTAGTGATTCTGGCTAGACCTCCCGGCAATCACTCCTGAGTGTCACGGCCCATGGTTGCTATCCCCCTTATGGTCAATATCGTGGGATACCAGTCCTCTAAGAAATATATCCAGTCAGGATTAGAGCGAAGTACAACCTAATAGCAGTTCTAATTAATTGACAAAGACTATAAAATAATAAATAGAGGATGCTATATATCCAGTCGGGATTAAAGCGAAGTACAACCCAATAGCAGTCATCTAAAATATATATCCAGTCGGGATTAGAGCGAAGTACAACCCAATAGCAGTTCCAATTAATTGACAAAGACTATAAAACAATAAATAGAGGATGCTATATATGATAAAAAATAATAAACTAATACAATAGCAAATGGTAAAGAGAGACAAGCAATGTAAGCAATAAAGTATAGCCAATGCATATATGAAATAAAAGAGAAGGAACTACAATATCAGGTACATGGCAATATAATCTATGAACTGAATATGAAAACTATAATATATAATGTGTTTGAAATACTAAATAGATATATGATCAGCTTGGGAGATTCAAAAATTTATACTAAGGACAAAACTAGATCAACCATACATGAAGTGTATGCCTAGCTAGTCGCCGATGATTTATACTACTTGACAATAGTTCTTGATCACATATCTAGCTAGTACTTCCCCCACCCCGATTGATATGATGGATCTAACCATGACATGTTACTAGCCAATGTATCCAATGTTAACAAATGTTATCCAATGTTATCCAATACCAAACGATGAGCAGTCTTCGATACCATTATGATGAGTCAAGGTAACATCTCATTGCTGAAGATCCAATATCAATACCAATCCGTGTACTATCGTGTCAAAAATTACATGTAACATTTTTTATAAACTTGAATTATAGTAATGATCAAATAATAGAAACTATCAGAGAATGTACGCTCTTGTGGTCTAGAGCAAATGATGTAAATCGATGTCCAAATTGGTATTACACAACCCTATATATGAACATCATTGTCAATTGGGTGTAATAAAGTGATAAACATACTAAAATACACTAAATATGATTTTCTAGGCCATTCCTAGGTCATACTAGGCCAAAATAGTCAAACTATGTCAACTCTAGGTCAAAGTAGTCAAACTAGCTAAAATGTGGTTATACCTAAGTTTCTAGGTCAATACTAGCCAATATATTTCTAGTATTTACTTACTAATACCTTAGTCTAAAACCATTACCTAGTCCTGTATCCTAGTGTTTAAACCCGTATCCTAATATATACCCACTACCTTGGTATCGCTCCAATACCTTAGTATCACACACTACCTCTACATAAACTATATCCAATATCTTGTATTCCAATAATATCTACTTAGTGTGTCACACCCATACTTTGGACACTAATACATGTATCATTTGATACATGGATACTATGATACCCAACTTAGACACTAGACACTAACCTTACCTTAGACTAATACTTTACTCATACACTCCTACCTATCCATTACCTAATATTGACACTACACACTCCTTATGATACCCATTGATACAACATCTAAACCAAACACAGGTACCTCGTCTATTCCCTACACTCTGGATACTACTAGGTGATAATCTACGCAGTCCAAATTCTGCATAAACTCACTGCCACAACCTAACTTTCTACTGCTTGTGCACTCCCTACACTGCAAATGGAAGTGTCTAACCCTTGCTAATCACTCATAATCCTCACTATCACGAAATCTAGTACCCATGCACACATAAAAATAAGCAACCTATACCCCCGCACACACAACAGACTACTTAGACATCAACACACTAACACACCCAAATCCTAACATTACATACACTAAAACCTAAATACTCTAATCAAAGGCACACGCACATACACTCTCATTCAGGCCTTCAGTTACACTCTGTCACTATCACATTTTCTAGGAAAGGGTATTTTAGTAATTTTATAATTAATTAAATATTGTGCTTGTTAAATAATTATTTGTTGTATTATTTTATTACTGTTAGATGTTAGTTATTTATTTTGGACTTGTTTTAGTGGACCTAACTAGTTTAGTTTAGACTCATGGACCAAAATATATTAATAGTTAGATTTTAGCCCAATTAGAAAGCCCATTGATTAGGAGATGGATTAAAATTAACTAAACCATTAGACAAGAAGCTTCCTTCCTTAATTATTTCTTCATAAGAGGCCCCAAGGGGTATAATGGACATTACATAGTAGCTTGAGGAAGGGGTAGAGGGGGCCGGCCTATATTTAAAGAGGGAGGAAATTTCTTTCTCCTCTTTTTATTTGGAAACTAGATCTAGAATTTCCCTCAACCAAATTATTTCATTTCCACTTCATTTCCCTACCAAATATTATTCTAATTACTTCCCAAATCACCATTGAAGGCTAGTGGAGCAAGGATCTAGAAGGAGGAAGCAATGATCTACAAAGAGGAGCAAGGATCTACAAGTTGGAGGCCAATTTTATCACATTTGGAGGTTTCATTGGGAATCCATCTCCCAATAAGTATAATTCAGTTTTTCTCCTTAATTTAGGTTCTAAATCTGAGATTTAACCATAAGAAATTAACCCATATGCATAGGCTACCCATAGGATTTGGTTTTGTGTTCATAGGAGGCCTATTGTGAAAGTTATGGTACTTTTTGTGTCAATTTTGGGAGAATTTCGAGATTAACATTTGTTGTGTGTGTCAATTAGTACTATAGATCAATTTGATGTGCTTGTGTGTTTGGGGCTAGTGTCATGTCCATAATTGGGTACGTGTAGGTCGTATTCCAATAATTTGGTGATACGTGTTAATTTGGGGGGTTTTCCTCCGACACGGGACTTTGAATATGTCATATTTTGACACGGACACGTAGATTTGTATTTAACTTTTCGTATTGTTCATAAATGATATATATGACTTGTTCGTGTCCTTCGGGGTACGTTTGGATGTGTGATAGACTCGTGTCACATGCGTATCCTAGATCTAGTGGGATACGGGGTGATACGTTCCATGTGTGTGCAATTTAATTGTAGGTCTAATTCTCTTGTGTTCTTATTCATGGTGAGGTATAATTATATATATCTATATATATATATATATATATATATATATATATATATATATATATATATATATATATATATATATATATATATATATATATATATATATATATATAATATTGTGTGTATATATTTAGGTGATATTGTGTCTTAGATCTATGTATCTATGTATATACCATATGTGTATTTATTGTTATGTAGCTATTCTTCTACATGTAAGCATATCTATATATTGTAGTATATATATAGATATATATATGTTAAATAGATATTTATATATGGTTATATTATAATTATATAATGTATGTTTTATATTGTGTATATGGTTATATGTACGTTTACGTATGTATGTTGTTATAAATATGTTACTATGTATATAGGTGTATATTACTATGTAGATATTATGTACATATGTATATATATATATATGTGTGTGTGTGTGTATGTGTATTTATTAGTAGTATTTATATGCATATATTTAGTCTATATATTATCTTGTGCATATATATATATATATATATATATATATATATTGTAATAGAGGGAAAGCAAGAGCTATAGCGACAGCAGCATGCGTCACTGAAAGCAACAGTAGCAGCAGCCGCTATAGCGACATCTGGAAGCGTCACAACAGCAACAGCAGTAATGCACAACAGCAGTAGCAAGAGAAACAGCGACAACAACAAAGGAGCAACAGTGACAATAACAGGAATCTGTCACTAAAATAGCAGAGTATCAGCGGCCGTATAAGAGGCTATAGCGACGACTTTAGCGAGAGCAGCAGGAATCTGTCACTAAAACAGCAGAGTATCAGCAGTATCAGCTGTTTCAGCGACAGCAGGCCGGGGCTTTAGTGACAGTTTGGCAGTTTTCTTAATATTATATATATATATATATATATATATGTTTCTAATTGCTATTTGCATTATAGTATACTATATGTGTAATAATTAGTGTAGCATATATTATATTTAAGGGTAGTTAGCATAAGTAAAGTAATGGGTATTACCTTGAGATACCAAGGTATGTACCAAGGTAATTGGGGATACCCAAGGTATTGGGTTTGGGTATCAATATTATGGGTTAGTGTGGTGATACCAAGTTGGTTCAAAATCAAGGCATCTATTTTAATGTTTGTAATTAGGATTATATATAATTAATATTTTTTGACATATATGTGATGCTTTACCTATTGTTTTACGTATCCAGAGATACGGTATCCTAGTAACCTAAGATATAGTTTATGACCTAGACTTTAGTATTTGAACCCAATATCTTTGTGATAGACTTTTTCAACCTAGAAATAGGTAGTTGACCATAGTTTGACATAGTTGCCCATAGTTTGACCATAGGGTTGACTTAGTTTGATTTTTGACTTAGAGTTGACTTGTTGACCTAGAAGTTGACTAGTTTAATTTATTTTCTTTCTAAAACCTTATATTGATGTTATATTTTATATCTAGGTCTTCGAGGCACTGTGTCAGACATCTGTGAGACTATTTATTGGACTTCAGGCGAGTACATTCTCTGATAGTTTCTCATTTATGATATCCTCTATGTTCATTGTATCTAGTGTAGATATCCATGTTTCTTGACGCGATGGTTACACGGATTGGTATACCCGAATCTCGTCATGAGATATTATTCCTTGTATATGGTATATCTTGTGCAAGTCTTGTTTTATTGATTATATTGTGCATGTACAGACACTGATTCTCAGAGAGATTTGCTACCTTCCAAGAGAATCACGTGTCATAGCATACCATGGTTGGATCTATTATACCAGTCGGGGGTGGAAAATATTTTAGTATAGATATGTGATCATACCCTTCTTGTGTATGTCTTGTTCCTTATGAGTGTTGATCATACACCGCACGCATGATCAACCAGGCCATTATACTCTTGTGCAAGTTCCCAAGCAGATCACATGTTAAGCTAAGTACTCACACACTTAGACATTAGTATTCTTGTTCATCGACATATTATTTATTATTGTGTTTATTCCAGTATTTCCTTATTGTATCTCTTGTATCTATTATTTCATCTTGTATATTCATATCTATTTACTGTTACATAGTATTTATTATTGATTAGAACTGCTGTTAGAGATGTACTCTGCTCCTTTCCTGACTGGATATATTTTTCCCAGATGACACTGAGGACTGGTACCCTACGCATTATGGACCTCAGGATGTTGTGGGTTTAGATTCAGAGACCCTGGCTCAGGAGAAACTTATCCCAACTGAGACAGATGACCCGGGATTAGTAGCTTCTTAGTATTATTTTGTACTGGATTTGTCTTCAGCTTATTTGTTAGTATTCTTTCTGACTCATTGATGTTATTATTTTAGACTCATGAGTTGTATGTGACTATTCTATTCTTTATCTGATTCATGCTCGTTCCATCTTAGATCTATGATTAAGTATATTGTTATTATTGGTAGTTCATTATATTGCTAGATAGATTACCCAGACAGCGTTCTACCGCCGATTCTGCGGCATAGGCTGGGCGTTGTTCCCGACTTGTACCCTTACACCGGATGCGGGTCGTGACATAACTTAGTTGTACTATTGTGAGCCTGTTTTAGGATATAGGATATAGGATATAGGCTATAGGCTGAGAATACTCAATCACATATAGGAAAATTCTTTTGATTCAACTATTCTCCTTTGATATTGACATTTGGTCTTTTAAATTGTCCTTTCCTTGATTGTCTTACATCATGTGCCATATTGATTCTTTCTTTCGCTTTGTCTCAGGATGCCGCCTAAGACTAGATCGCAGTAGGGGAGACCAATTTCTGAGAGGCCTGCGACATCCCGAGGGCCTGCACTAGTCACTTCTCTGGTGATTGGAGTGTCAGCTACTTTCGGAGGTCCACCACCTACTCAGAGGACTGTGCCAGTTGTATCTGAGGCGCTTCCACCTCCACCTCCTGTGCCAGCAGAGGTGACACAGATGTTTATACTGTTTCGTGAGATGCTCGAGGCACAAAGGGCTCAGTCAGAGGTACATCAGAGGCAGACCAACATTTTATGGCAGGACATCGAGAGTGCTCATCATCTTGCTCGTACAGTAGTCGAGAGAGGAGTTCCGGTCCAGCAACAGGATGTTCCTCAGGTTGCTTAGCTTCGGCCAGGCAACATTCAGGACTTTAAGAAGCTGGAGCCTAGGGTCTTCAAGGGGACGGAGGGCAACTTCTATGCTGATGTTTGGCTCGAGGACATTGAGCGTCTTATGAGGGTGTCCCATCTTTCTGACGATCTGAAGGTTGAGGAGGTAGGACTTTAATTGTTCAACGTCGCCCCTACTTGGTTCAGGAATAAGCTAATTCTTGTTGACATGGGACAGTCTTGGGAGGTATTCAATGACCTCTTCAAGAATAAGTTTTTTGCTCGGGCAGACAGGCTAGACTTGGGGAGGCAGTTTGAGAGTCTCATTCAGGGGAGCATGTCTGTGGAGGAGTACGTTGTGGAGTTTGGCAGGTTAAGCCGATTTGTAGAGTATTTGGTGAGAGAGCCGGAGGTTCGGGCTATTCGTTTCTGTGAGGGTCTAAACTGGGAAGTGAAGATCCTCATTCCGTCTTTTTATGAGACATACTCGGAGATACTTGTGGAGGCACACAAGGTTGAGCGGGAGTTGGGTTTGAAGCCCAAGAGAGACCGTAATTCTTTTATGGGGCCAACAACAGTGCAGTACCTGCCAAACATCCTTATTTACAGTCTAGACCTTTCCAGCAGCCACAGTAGCACCAGACTCCAGCTAGAGTGCCTTTTACCAGGCACCACAGCAGAGACAGTTACAGCAATTTTCTTGCCATTTTTGCAAGAAGCCCGACCATATATGGGAAGTTTGTAGGAAGAGGTTGGGATTATGTTTGTATTGGAGTACTGAAGGGCATCAGCTGAGGGAGTGTCCTTCTAATCCTCGTCGTGCAGTTCAGGGAGCAGCTTCAGCTCCAAGGGCACATACGAGACCACCTACAGTACAGTCGAGGGGACCGCTTCCGACACTGCAGCAGTGTTATGTCCAGCATCTGCAGTAGGGAGGTGCGCGTCAGGGACGATCATTTGCTATGACCTTCAAGGAGAACGAACCCACCGGAGATGTCATCGCAGGTTCTATTCTTCTTGATTCCATTCCAGCTTTATCTTTGTTTGATAATGGTGCTTCCCATAGTTTTGTATTTGTTTCTTTTGCTCTGATGCATGGTTTGGTAGCTGAGTCTTTGCTTAGGACATGCAAGATCATGGTCGGGGGAGGCATTATCCTAGTTAATGATATTTTTAAGGATCGGAGAGTTACTCTAGTTGGCCGGGAGTTGAGTGCGTGTCTACTAGTAATGCCACTTCCGAGCTACGACATTATACTCGGGATGGATTGGTTGAGTAGGCACCGTGCTAGCATAGATTGTAGAGGAGGAAGAGTTTTGTTTGGTCCGCCAGGAGAGCCAGAGTTCGAGTTTGCTAGAGGAGCTGCAGAGCAGGAAGAAGGTATTATTTGTGGAGCTATGGTGGAAGACAATGAGTTGTCGCATCTGTTGATAGCGGAGTTCTTGGATGTATTTCCTGAGGAATTGCCAAGGTTGTCGCCAGATCAAGATGTTGAATTCTCTATAGACTTGGTACCAAGTGTAGAACCAATTTTGCAACATGTCTATAGAGTAAACAACAGCGATCTGGTCGAGCTAAAGAAGCAGATGGATGAATTACAGGATAAGGGGTTTATCAGATCGAGTTCTTTACCGTGGGGAGCCACGATATTTTTTGTACCGAAGAAGGATGAATCGGTGCGCATGTGGATTGATTATAGGGCTTTGAATAATCTCACTATCAAGAATAAGTACCCTTTGCCATGGATTGATGATATGTTCGATCAATTGAGTAGTGCCAAGGTATTTTCTAAGATAGATTTGAGATCAGGTTACCACCATGTGAAGGTGAAGCCGGAGGACATACCGAAGACTGCTTTAAGAACTCGATATGGTCAGTACGAGTTTATGGTGATGTCGTTTAGGTTGACTAATGCACCGACGGTATTTATGAACTTGATGAACAATGTGTTCCATCAGTACCTTGAAAAGTTCGTGGTGGTGTTCATCGACGGCATACTCATATACTCAAAGACACCGGAGGAGCATGAGGAGCATTTGAGGATTGTGTTGGATGTACTGAGGAAGGAGAAGCTATATGGGAAGTTGTCTGAGTGTGAGTTTTTCTGGATAAGGTGGAATTCTTGGGGCATGTTGTGACTGGTGATGGTATTTCAATGGATCCGAAGAAGATCACAAAAGTGGAATCTTGGAAGACCCTGAGTTTGGTAGCAGAGATCAGGAGTTTCTTGGGATTGGCAGGCTACTACAGGAAGTTTGTGCAAGATTTTTCGAGGATTGCCGAGCCAATGACCAGACTCACCAGGAAGGATGTAGAGTTTGTTTGGACGAAGGATTGCCAGGTTGATTTTGAGGAATTGAAGAAGAGGTTGACGTCTGCTCCTATTTTTATGTTACCATCAGGGTCTACAGGTTTCACTATTTATAGTGATGCATCAGGGAAAGGTTTGGGTTGTGTTCTTCAGTAGAATAGGAAAGTGATTGCCTATGCATTCAGGCAATTGCGACCTCATAAAAAGAACTATCATACCCATGATTTGGAGTTGGCAGCAGTCATCTTTGTCCTGAAATTGTGGAAACATTATTTGTACGGAGAGCGTATGGAGATCTTCACAGACCACAAGAGCTTGAAGTACGTTTTCTCACAGAAGGATTTTGATATATCTTTGCAGTATCATCCTAGGAAAGCTAATATAGTTGCCGATGCCTTGAGGAGGTATCCGCTAGATATGTTCTTGACGTTGGATCGATATTTGTTGGAGGACTTGGAGAGCTTGGGCATTGAGATAATAGTTCCTGGTTTGGCTATACAGATGTGGGGATTGCAGATACATTCAGATTTGATAGACATGATCAAGGTAGCCTAGAATGTGGTTGTATCTATGAAGAGCATCAGAGCTCAGGTGAGAGCAGGATTGGTGGATAATTTCACCATTGCTAAGGATGGATCTTTCAGGTATGGAGTTAGATTGTGTGTGCCTATTGGGGAGCTGCATGAGAAGGTATTGCAGGAAGCGCATCACTCTCAGTATTCCATGCATCCAGGTGCCAACAAGATGTATCGGGATATGCGAGAGAGTGTGTGGTGGTATGGCATAAAGTGGGAAGTGGCACAGTTTGTATCCAGATGGTTAGTGTGTCAGCAGGTGAAAGCCGAGAGGTAGAGGCCAGGAGATTTACTTCAGCCATTACCTATTCCATAGTGGAAGTTGGAGCACATTACTATAGATTTTGTGCCCGGACTTCCACGATCTCCAGGGGAAAAGATGCAATTTGGGTCATCGTTGATAGGTTGACCAAGTTAGTCCACTTTTTGCCTTTTAAGGTGGGTTTGTCTACGGAGAAGATGGCAGAGATGTATGTGAGGCAGATCGTTAGGATACATGGAGTTTCCGTCAGCATAGTCTCGGATCGGGATAGTCGTTTCACTTCTCATTTTTGGAGGAGTTTGCAGGAGAGTTTGGGCACTCAGCAAGTTCAGTACTACATATCATCCCCAGACATATGGGTAGTCAGAGAGGACTATTCAGACTCTCGAGGATATATTGCACACTTGTGTACTAAATTTTAAGGGTTCTTGGGAGGACCATCTCCATTTGGTAGAGTTTGCTTATAACAACAGCTACCAGGCTAGTATAGAGATGTCACCTTTTGAAGCTTTGTACGGTCGGAGGTGTCGTACTCCCTTGTCATGGGATGATGTTGGAGAAAAAGTTTTGCTTGGGCCAGAAACGATTGTGGATGCAGCAAAAAAGGTTCAGTTAATCAGAGACAGACTTCGTGTGGCACAGGACAGACAACGGCATTGGGCCCATAGCCACCGGAGACCGTTGGAGTTTGAGGTATAGTTTAGATTTTGTTTGTGCTTATTATTGGTTATTTGTTATAGATTAAGTTCTTAAGGTAGTGTTTTATTCTAGGTGGGTTGTTTGGTATTTCTGAGGATTTCTTCGATACGAGGCACGATTTGCTTTGGTGGAGGCAGGAAGCTTAGTCCGCGATTCATCGGACCTTTCATTATTTTAGAGAGGTCGATGCAGTTGCTTATAGACTAGAATTGCCACCTGCATTGGATGGAGTGCACAACATGTTTTACGTGTCGCAGTTAAGATGGTACGTGGCAGATCCTAGTCATATATTGGATCACTCGGAGATAGAGGTGGGCCCTACTCTTAACTATCCAGAGCAGCAAGTTGAGATTCTGGATTGAAGAGAGAAGGTGCTGAGGAACCAAACTATTCCTTTGGTGTGCGTCGCATGGAGGCATCACTCTTCGGGGGAGTCTACCTTGGAGAGAGAGGATAAAATGCGAGAGCGTTATCCATACTAGTTTATGCCTTGGGGTATGTTCTTTCCTAATTATGTTATGTTCTTTCATAGTTAATTCTGTTATTTAGTTCTGTTTTTTGGTTATGTTTAGTTATTTTCTGGGGGTAGTTCTCGTCTTTGAATTTTGAGGACAAAATTATTTTAAGGTGGGTAGACTTGTCACTACCACATTTTCTAAGAAATGGTATTTTAGTAATTTCATAATTAATTAAATATTATGCTTGTTAAATAATTATTTGTTGTATTATTTAATTGTTGTTAGATATTATTTATTTATTTTGGACTTGTGTTAGTGGACCTAACTAGTTTAGTTTAGACTCATGGAACAACATGTATTAATTATTTGATTTTAGCCCAATTAGAAAGTCCATTGATTAGGAGATGGATTAAAATTAATTAACCCATTAGACTAGAAGCTTCCCTCCTTAATTATTTCTTCATGAGAGGCCCCAAGGGGTATAATAGATATTACATAGTAGCTTGAGGAAGGGTTAGAGGGGGTCGGCCTATATTTAAAGAGGGGGAAATTTCTCTCTCCTTTTTTTCATTTGGAAACTAGATCTAGAATTTCTCTCAACCAAATTTCTTCATTCTCACTTTATTTTTCTACCAAATTTCCTCCCAATTCCTTCCTAAATCACCATTGGAGGCTTGTGGAGCAAGGATCTAGAAGAAAGAAGCAAGGATCTACAAAGAGGAGCAAGGATCTAAAAGTTGGAGGCCAATTTCATCACATTTAGAGGTTTCATTGGGAATCCATCTCCCAATAGGTACAATTCAGTTTTTTCCCTTAATTTAGGTTCAAAATATGAGATTTAACCATGATAAATCAACCCATATGTATAGGCTATCCATAGGATTTGGTTTTGTGTTCATAGGAGGCCTATTGTGAAAGTTATGGTGCTTTTTGTGTCAATTTTGGGAGAATTCCGAGATTGACATTTGTTGTGTATGTCAATTGGTCCTATAGATCAAAACCAAGGAATTCTGAAGACAAATCAAAACCAAGGAATTCTTAAGACAGATCAAAACCAAGGATTTTATATTGAGCAAGATACGATATCATCAAAGAAGGATAATATATTTCAAAAGAAACAATATTCAGAATAAGTAAGGATTACAAAATTAATAGATTGGATATTTTCCTAGTTGTGTTTGAGTATTCTCTCTTTATCCTATATCCTATATCGTATACGCTATCGCAGGCTTGTAGTAGTACGACTAAGTCGTTGCACTACTACGACTTCACACAAATTGTGAAGACAGACCTGCATGGGCTACCATAAAAATGTATCATGAGCCGCACCCTGTGAAGGGGTACGAGTACGTGGGTATGTCCAGCCTACACCACAGCATCGATGGTAGAACGATGTCTAGGTTATCACTAACTAACTAACTAGCATCTCACACAATATATATAATCTGTCAATGATATCTCAACTCCAGAAAGGAGGACAATATGATAATAATGGTAATGATAAATACTCAATCACAAATCTATAACACGATAAGATATCAAAGAAGTATATCAACTATAAAGTCTAGACAATAACAACAACAATAAATAGAAACGATATTCAAGTCTCAAATATAAGCCAAAAATAAATCAGGTACAAAAATACTAATAAAAACTAAATAAGGTAACTAGTGATTCTGACTAGACCTCCGGGCAATCACTCCTGATTGTCAGGGCCCATGGTTGCTATCCCCCCTTGTGGTCCATAGTGCGTGGGACACCAGTCCTCTAAGTCGTCATCTGAAAAATATATCTAGTCAGGATTGGAGCGAAGTACAACCTAATAGCAGTTCCAATTAATTGACAAAGTCTATAAAACAGTAAATAGAGGATGCTATATACGATAAAAAATAATAATAAACTAATACAATGATAAATGGTAAAGAGAGATAAGAAATATAAGCAATAGGGTATAGCCAATGCATATATAAAATAAAAGAGTAGGAACTACAATATCAGGTACAATGCAATATAATCTATGAACTGAATATGAAAACTAAAACATACAATGTGTTTGAAATACTAAATTGATATGTAATCAACTTGGTATATTCAATAATTTATACTATGGGAAAAACTAACTCAACCAAATGTGAAGTGTATAACTAGGTAGCAGCCGATGATTTATACTACTTGCCAATAGTTCTTGATCATATATCTAGCTAGTACTTCCCCTGCCCCCGACTGATAGGATGGATCCAACCATGACACGTTACTAGCCAATGTATCCCATGTTAACTAATGTTATCCATTGTTATCCAATATCAAACGATAAGCAGTATCCGATACCATTATGATGAGTCAAGGTAACATCTCATGACTGAAGATCCAATATCAATGCCAATTCGTGTACCATCATGTCAAGAATCATAAGTAATATTTCTAAATACTTGAATTATAGTAATGATCAAATAATAGAAATTATCAGGGAATTTACTCGCTGATGGTCCAAAGCAAATGATGTAAATCGGTGTCCGAATTGGTGTCACATAATCCTATATATGAACATCATTATCAATTGGGTGTAATAAAGTGATAAACATACTAAAATATATAAAATATGAATTTTTTAGGCCATTCCTAGGTCATACTAGACCAAAATAGTCAAAC
Source organism: Iris macrosiphon (assembly GCA_036927795.1). Taxonomy (NCBI): domain Eukaryota; kingdom Viridiplantae; phylum Streptophyta; class Magnoliopsida; order Asparagales; family Iridaceae; genus Iris; species Iris macrosiphon. Next base: position 66,689,903 of record JAYESA010000014.1, read on the forward strand.
TAGGTCAACTCTAGGTCAAACTAGTCAAACTAACTAAAAATAGGTTATACCTAAGTTTCTAGGTCAAACTAGCAATTCTTACCAACAGCCAACTCATCGTATCCCTATAAAATATAGATTAGCAACAACATAATTAATACAAATTATTCTTACAGAGATAATGTTAAGCCTACATAAATATTTTTATTAGTATGCAGCCTAACTACATGAGGGTCATTGGTGATATACTTTTGCACCATGAAGGACATGCCATATAGGACTTCAAAGTGCGTACGAAGCACCATTTATGTGGTTGTGATCCCTAATGAATATCTTGTTTATACCCGGTGCTACCAATGAACTATGTTTCCTCCTAGGATGAACGATCCCGGTGCCCCGGTGCATCTCGTTCGAGGAAACTTATAAAACCTTTGCACAAGGTGTCCCTGACCATGCAACGACTATGCAAATAAAGTCAAAGCATAAATTGTATGGTAAAGAAATATAAGTAAATTGATCCTTCTTGTTTTCTTCATTCTCATATCGGTTGTTGACCCGTATGTCCCAATTTACAGATCTTCTCGTGACCCGGTAGTACCAAACCATACTTATACTCGCATATGAAGTATTTCCTTCATAGTTACTTTGTACTGATGCACTTATACCTGTACAGATATTCAATGTTCTATTATCAGTGTTACTAGCATTTAAAAGTAGATTGCATAATATTACTTCTTTCTCATGGTATACTTACTTTATAGCATTCTTTTATCAATAGTACTAGCAGTTCATTATTCATTTGTTTCATTAATTACAGCAGTATTGAATATAAGGTATCATTATTATTGTGTGGACTAAAGCAGAATATATTTATGACATATAGCAAAGCAACACTAGCATTCATTTTATTAGGGCATGAAGGAGTAAAGAAGATGAGATAGATTTACTCACTTATATAAATATTGTTTCCATACAACGATCCCACATTCGCCTACGATCCCTTAAGAATAATCTGACGCGATGCACAGTCTTTTAACTTAAGCAATACAACATCATCACACCAAGCATCTCGATTTCTCGCACCACTTGTATTCCATCAGTTTAATCCATCTATAATTCCAGCGTAATGTCTTTCCATGGAACGGGGAAGTACTGTCACTACCACTGTTTTGAAGAGGGGTATTTCTGTCTTTTTATATTATTAGTAATATTATGAATAATGGTATTTTATAATTATTATATTGAATGGTATTTTTTATTTTTAATAATTAGTATTGCTATATATGTTTATATATATTGTATATAGTTAATGGTTAGTTGTTAGCCATTAGTTAGATTACTTGTTAGTGAATCTATTGGACCCAACTAGACTTGTCATGACACAATTAGAGCACCCAATTAGTTAGTCATGATTTACCCATTTAATTAGAGAAGATTGGTTAGTAAACCATTCCTTTAATCATTAGAACATACCTTTAATTAAAATCTTTCATTAACTAAACCTTCATCACTAAATATGAGGGCTTCTTGGAAATTTTACATTTGGCATTAGGTTAGTAATAGGGGTGGCCATAGCAAAGGGAGTGTTTAACTTCTCATCATTCCATTAGAGCCTCCATAAAATCCTAATTAGCCTCCTCTTATTTTTCTCTCTATTTGAGAAGAAGCCCCAACCTCTTCTATTCGGAAATTGATTCCCAACCCTTCCATATTATCATCCCGAGGAGACTAGAGCTTGGATTAGCAAGGAGGATGCATTGGAAGGAGAGAATCTTGAAGGAGGTGTCAATTCTTAAGGATTATGTCCACTAGTGCCTTTTTATTAGGAATCCATCTCCCAATAGGTAAAATCTGATATTAGACTTTATATTTACATCTAAATAGTATAATTAGTCATTTAAAATCTACCCATGCATTAGGGCTACCCATAGGGAGAACCTTCGGCTTTATTTGATCCATTTGGAGACTTTTACATAGTATTTGGTGTCAATTTTGGGATAAATCCGAGATTGGCACACAAAGTATTTGTCATTAGGTTTAGCAGAACTAATTAGGTTTGTTAGAGTGTTGTGAGGCTAGCTACGTATCCACAATTGGACACGAGTAGGCCGTATCACGATACAGTGTGATACGAGGCTCATTTTCGGTGATTTGTGTATATTCTCTTTAATTTCTTGTGTAACTAGTTGTATTAGTTATTATTAGGTGTATTGGATATGGGGGGATGGTTATAGTGGAGAATTTGGGGTTTTAGCATTCTAATTGAGTATGTACCATAGTGTATTAAGTATTGCCTACCTAGTATTTGACTTAATGTCTAGTGTGGGTTATATATATATGAATATAATATTTGTGTGTGTGTATATATATATATATATATATATATATATATATATATATATATATATATATATATGTGTGTGTGTGTGTGTGTGTGTGTGTGTGTGTAATTCATATATTATCATATATATATATATATATGATAATATATGAATTACATATATATATATATATATATATATGTGTGTGTGTGTGTGTGTGTGTGTGTGTGTGTGTGTGTGTTTAGTGTAGTGTATTTTGTTAGTGTGTTGTGATGTGAAGGTGGAGATGTTGTGAGGAGTATATGGGAGTATTTCCAGTGAAGGGACTGTGGTGAGTGAACATGAGGGAACAATGTGAAGTATCAGTGTGAGGGAAATTGAGTATCCCAGGTGAGCAACTTATGGGCTCAGGTTTCTGCAGCTAGAGACGGTTATACCTGTGTGTAGAGCTCGTGTTAGAGAAGGGAGTGTGTGTTTCCAAAATTGTTTAGAATATTAGATGGATGTACATATTTGGAAGAGTACCATCATAGGGTTGTTGTTAGTTGTGTATGCATTGTACAATTGAAGGTGTTGTGTATCACTCAAAGATACCAGAATAATTTAGTGCACTGATGAGCAGTAGTTCATCAGGGAAGTTGACACTGCATATTGGTGGGTATACAGATTTGTGGATGAAATCAGTCCAGTTGTTATTAGAGTATGGGGGAGATGGTGTCTGTTAGTGCATTATTGTGTGTGAGCAGTGGTGTGGAGGTACACAACTAGTTGGGGGCAGTAACACTGTAATTGACCACTAGAACTTAGTTATTGCAACCTGGGGACATTCAGTTCAGGTAGGAGCCATTGCAAAGTTGCAAGGACTCGACTTCATTTAGGTTGTAGAGGACTGCAAGTGCTAGCCTTGAGGAGACTTGTTGCAGGCTTCAAGAAGCATTGTAGTATTAGAGAGAAGGGAGTGTATGGGGGAGATCATGCACAATAGCAACAATATGCAACTTTCAACTTAGTGCACTCTGATTTTGAGTATCATGTGTTGAGGGTGGTGTACTAGTATTGTACAATAGTAAGGAGCAGTATATTGGTGCCAACGATAGTGTACACATGTGTAGCAAAAGGTATCAGAAAAGTTAAAGGGCGTGTAGGCATCTAGTTACCTGTGGGAACATTTGGGAATGGCTTGAGTGCTATGAGTAAAGGAGATTTCCTTTGGCATGGGAGGAATAGGATTCATGTGTGTATCCTTAGATTATGTGGTATCAGTGGCTTAGTGGTAAGATACAGCTCGAGCATCTCTGTGCATGGTAGATTCCTAAGGATGTACTGCAGGTATATATCCAGATATTTAGTTAAGTTGTATCGAGGTGTGGAACACTGTGTTCATTGAGGGGTGTGGGTTGAGGAGCTAAGGTATAGATGAGTTGGGTGTTCAATAATATGAGGATGTATCACAGTAAGTACGTGGTGTGGTGTTTGGGATAGTGTGAGATACTAAGCTCGAGGGTAAGGTTGTAAGTATCAGGTAGGTAATTGTTGTGAGGTATGGGGTGCTTCCATATTTGAGTAAGGTCTGATACACTCGAGGGTGGTAGGCAAGTGCAAATAGGACCCATAGAAGTAGCAGTTAGTAGGACAGTTAGATGTAGTTAAGTGTATAACAGTTAATGTAAGTTAGTGAATTATCAAATAGTTTATGATTAGTTAAGATATTAGTATCAGCTATTAGTTAATGTATCAGTTAACTAATTACTAATTAGTAGTATATATAGGTAATTTAATGTATATGGATTTGTAGAGTATTGTATTATATAGATAATAGTGTTATTAACTAGTATAGTTAGTATTGACTTGTAATAGCTAGTTAATAGCTCATATGGACTAATTAACTTAGCATGAACCTAGAAACTTGTGTAGGTCTTAAGTTTGACTAGTTTGACCCCAGAAGTCAACCTTTGATCTAGTTTGACTACTGAGACCTAAAGATGGCCTAGAAAAGCATATTAGTGCATTGTTTAAATTATTCCCCTTCATTTACACCTAGTGACATGAGATTTCCTATATAGGGTTGTGTGACACTAGCTCGGACACCGAGTGGCATCTTTTGCTCCGGACCAAAGACGAGTACATTCTTTAATAGTTTCTATTATTTGATAATTACTATAATATAAGTATTCATAAATGTTTTACTTGATTCTGATTCAGTTGCTACACGGACTGGTACTATATGAATCCTGCCACGAGATGTCATCACATTATCGTGTACTACGGATACTCCTGCCGCATGTACTTTATCGTGTGCATTGGGTATTTTTTGGGCTCGTGTTCATTCGTGTACATTCGTGTTCTTCGTGTACTCATATTGTATTCGTGTTCGTGATATGTCCTGATAGGATCCATGAGTATTGGTTGGGGATAGGGGAAGTGCTAGATTGATATGTGATCAAAACTTTGAACATTGTATTGCATAATGTAGACAACAACCAGTCATACGCCTCACATGTGATTGTGTTACTCCGTAGACAATAGTCAATCTTAAATGATTGTGTTCTTATAGACAACAACCAATCTTAAATTATTGTGTTCCTTGTATACAATAGCCAATCATACTGATCATATAATTTTGTTATTGATCATGTTAATAGATCTTGATAACCCAAGCCGATCAAATATCTAATTAGTATTTCAAATATTTAGTTTAGTTACAGTTTAAAGTTCTTCTCTATATTCTAGTTTATTATCTTTATTCTATTTTATTGTGATCAGTTAATTCCATATTACTCTAGATTATCTGTCTCTTTCTTCCATAGTATGATATTATTTTATTCCTTCTCGTCTTGTATTATATTCTCTATTTCTTTTTGTAGTCATTATTAATTAACTTGGAACTGCTATTGGATTGTACTTCGCTCTAATCCCGACTGGATATATTTTTCAGATGATTGGTTAGAGAAGATGTGTCCTACCTTCTACGGGCCACAGGATGTCGAAGCCATTGAGATTGTACCATAGAGCCTCTTGATATAGTACCACCTATTAGTGAGTTTTAGATTATTCTTTACGATATTTTATTTGATCTTAGCTAGACTTTATGACCTGTACTATATTAAGATCGTGTGTTGAGATTAGACTATTGGACTTGGACTTGTGATGTATTGTGACTCTATATTTTTTTTCTATTCTATATCGTGTCATATCTTCCTCTAGCTTTATATTGTAATTGAGTACTGATTATCATTATCATATATCGTTGTTCTCCATTTGGAGTTGAGATGGCATAACAGGTATCTTATATATATATGGTGTGAGATGTTTGGATAGTATTGTTGACCTAGACAGTATTCTATCGTCGATGTTGTGGTGTAGGTTGGACGTACCCACGTACTCGTGCTCCTAAATTGGATGCGGGTAGTGACACATTTTTGTTGTGGCCCATGCAGGTCCGCCTTCACAATAGTACGTTGTTATGGTAGTGCAACAGCTTAGTTGTACTAATGCGAGCCTGCGATAGGATATGATATATGATATTAGGATGAGAGAGTGAATACTGAATCGCAACTAGGAAATAATTCCAACCAATTAATTATTGCTATCTTTATTCAATCTGAATGCTGCTTTCTTTGAATATTATTGTCCTTCCTTGATGTTATCATGTCTTGTTCAATATTGATTTCTTTGTTTAAATCTGTTCAGGATGCCGCCGTAGGCACGATCCCAGCGCTCGAACGCAGTGTCATCGAGGTCTGCCATGTCGCCATCTCTAAGGAGGGAAGCAACAGCCACTGCTTCACCAGCTTCAGTTTAGAGGGCCGCCTCACCGATCCAGGTGGGGGCATCAGCAGCAGCTTTCAGGGGTGCTCCACCTCCAGCACAGAGGACGGTGCCGACAGTTTTGAAGCAGCTTCCACCTCCACCACCACCAGTAGATCCAGCACAGGTATTTATGCTCTTTCAGCAGATGTTGGAGGCACAGAGGGCCTAGACAGAGGAACAGAGGGCCTAGGTAGAGGCATAACAGCGCTAGTCTGAGGTCATGAGGCAGGGCATTGAGAATGCCCATCAGCTAGCAGTCGTCGCGGTAGAGAGAGTCGGGATAGTTCAGCTACAGGTTGTACTGCCTCAGCCTGATCTGCAACAACCGAGGCCGGGGACCAATATTGATTTTAAGAGGATGGGGCTTAAGGACTTTAAAGTCATCGAAGGGATTATTTATGCAGATGACTGGATCGATGATATAGAGAGGAACCTGCGACTGGCGTGGATTCCAGAGAGCTTGCATGTGGAGATAGCAGGGAGCATGATGTTCGATATTGCTTTGACATGGTTTAGGACAGACCCGAGGATCACAGCACCGGGACTTACTTGGGAAGCTTTTAAGGAGCTTTTCAAGAAAAAGTTCTTTTTAGATGTGGCTCTGACTTCTCTAGAGAGTCAGTTTCAGTATCTCATCCAGGGCAGCATATGACGGTGGATGAGTACATACTGGAGTTCTGCAAATTGGGTTATTTTATGGAGGGGAAAAATCTCCGGGGGAAGGCCAGAAAGTTCAGAAAGGGTTTGAACAAGAAAATCAAATCACACACTAGTGGACACCGTACCGCTACCTTTAAAGAGATTCTAGCGGAGGCACAGCAGGCCGATGATGACTTAGAGCTTAGATCTTAGAGGATGAGGGACACCTCATGAGGAGCTAGTAGTAGTGCGGGTCTAGCTAAGAGACCATATTTCTAGCAGCCGGGAGCATATCAGCACCAGTAGTATTCTGTGCCAGTTTGGGCACCAGCTCAGTAGACACATCAGTTTTTGAGGCCAGTTCATCAGGCCCTACAACAGCCTCAAGGTCAGATACAACATGCTCCCTTCTGCCACTATTGCAAGAAGTTTGGATATGTATTATGGATCTTCAGAGCACCGCGTGAGGGATTGCCCTGCCAACCCTTATAGTTCAGACCGAAGTGCAGTTCCGGATCTGAGAGATGGAGTTAGGCCATATGTGGCACCACATATTGCCTAACATCCGCAGAGGGAGCCACCTCGTCAGGACGGGGAATTTGGGATGACGGTCGAGGAGGCCGCTGCTACAGGTGATGGGTTAACAAGTTTTGTTCTTCCTTTCCGTCCTTTTCCCTCCATTTAGTTTGATTGCTTCTTTAGTACCTTATAAGTTGCTTGTATAATATAGTTAGTAGTATAACCTTGACATAGACTGCAATACCATAACAGACGAAGACCAACCCCATACATGTTGACTATAATTAGTGACTTCCTAAATTGCATGCTTGTACGATTTTATACGGGCTTGGAGTTTGACCTAGAAGGGGGGTACGACCATCTTAAATTTTGAGGTCAAAATTTTCTAAGGGGGGTAGACTTGTCACTACCATATTTTCGACGAGGGATAGTTTTGTCTTTTTTATTATTAGTAATATTGTGAATAATGCTATTTCATAATTATTATATTGAATGATATTTTTTATTTTCAATAATTAGTATTGCTATATATATGTTTATACATATTGTATTTAATTAATGGTTAGTTGTTAGCCATTAGTTAGACTAGTTTTTAGTGAACCTATTGGACCCAACTAGACTTGTCATGACACAATTAGTGCACCCAATTAGTTAGCCATGATTTACCCATTTAATTATAGAAGATTGGTTAGTACACCCTTCATTTAATCATTATAACCTACCGTTAATTAAAATATTTCCTTAACTAAACCTTCATGACTAAATATGAGGGCTTCTTGGATATTTTACATTTGGCATTAGGTTAGTAACAGGGCCGGCCATAGCAAGGGGAGTATTTAACTTCTCATCATTCCATTAGAGCCTCCATCAAACCCTAATTAACCTCCTCTCATTTCTTTCTCTATTTGAGAAGAAGCCCCAACCTCTTATATTCCCAAATTGATTTCCAACCCTTCCATATTGTCATCCCAAGGATGCTAGAGTTTGGATTAGTAAGGAGGAAGCGTTGGAAGGAGAGAAGCTTGAAGGAGGTGTCCATTCTTGAGGATTGTGTCCACTAGTACCTTTCTATTGGAAATTTATCTCCCAAAAGGTAAAACATGAGATTAGACTTTATATTTACATCTAAATATAGTAATTAGTCATTAAGAATCCACCCATGCATTAGGGCTACCCATGGGGAGAAGCTTGGACTTTATTTGACCCATTTGGAGACTTTTACATAGTGTTTGGGATCAATTTTGGGAGAAATCCAAGATTGGCACACCAAGTATTTATCATTAGGTTTAGTGGAACTAATTAGATTTGTTAGAGTATTGTGAGAATATCTGCGTGTCCATAATTGGATACAAGTAGGCCGTATCACGATACGGTGTGATACGAGGTAAAATGGGGCTCATTTTCAATGATTTTTGTAAATTCTCTTCAATTCCTAGTGTAACTAGTTGTATTAGTTATTATTAGGTGTATTAGATTTGGGGGGTGATTATAGTGGAGAATTTCGGATTTTAGCATTCTAATTCACTATGTATCATAGGGTATTAAGTATTGCCTACCTAGTGTTTGACTTAATGTCTAGTGTTATATATATATATATATATATATATATATATGAGTTAATTGTAGTGTATTTTGTTAGTATGTTGTGATGTGAATGTAGAGATGTTGTGAGGAGTATATGTGAGTCTTTACAGTGAAGGGACTATGGTGAGTACACATGAGGGAACAATGTGCAGTATCAATATGAGGGAAACTGAGTATCCCAGGTGAGCAACTAAGGGGCTGAGGTTTCTGTAGCTAGAGATAGCTATACCTGTGTGCAGAGCTCGTGTTAGAGATGGGAGTGAGTGTTTCCAATATTGTTTAGAAAATTAGATGGAAGTACATATTTGGGAAGAGTACCATTATAGGGTATTGTTAGTTGTGTGTGCAATGTGCAATTGAAGGTGTTGTGTATCACTCAAAAATACCAGAATCTTTAAGTGCACTAGTTAGCAGTAGTTCATGAGGGAAGTTAACACTGCATGTTGGTGAGTGTACAGATTTGTAGAGAAAATCAGTCCAGTTATTTTGAGAGTGTGGGGGAGATGGTGCCTGTGAGTGCATTATTGTGTACGAGCAGTGGTGTGGAGGTACACAGCTAGTTGGGGCAGTAATCCAGTAATTAACCACTAGAACTTAGTTATTGCAACCTGGGGACATTAAGTTCAGGTAGGAGCCACTACACAGTTGCAAGGACTCAATTTTATTTAGGTTGTAGAGGACTGCAAGTGCAGGCCATGAGGAGACTTGTTGCAGGCTTCAAGAAGCATTGTAGTGTTAGAGAGAAGGGAGTGTGAGAAGGAGTTCAACAGCAACAATGTGCAACTTTCAACTTAGTGCATTCTGATTTTGAGTATCATGTGTTCAGGGTGGTGTACTAGTAATATACAGTAGTAAGGAGTAGTATATTGGTGCCAATAGTAGTGTACATATGTGTAGCAAAGGGTATCAGAAAAGTTAAGGAGCGTATAGGCATCCAGTTACTTGTGGGAACATTTAGGAATGGCTTGAGTGCTGTGAGTAAAGGAGGTATCCTTTGGCATGGGAGGAATAGGATTCATGAGTGTATCCTTAGATTATGTGGTATCAGTGGCTTAGGGGTAAGATACAGCTTGAGCACCTCTGTACAGGGTAGATTCCTAAGGATGTACTACAAGTACATATCCAGATGTTTAGTTAAGTGGTATCAATGTGTGGAGCACTCTGTTCAATGAGGTGTGTGGGTTGAGGAGCTAAGGTATAGATGAGTTGGGTGTTCAATAATATGAGGATGTATCACAGAGAGTACATGGTGTGGAGTTTGGGATAGTTTGAGATAATAAGCTCGAGGGTAAGGTTTTAAGTATCAGGTAGGTAATTGTTGTGAGGTGTGGGGTGCTTTTAGATTTGAGTAAGGTCTGATACACTCGAGGGTGGTAGGCAAATGCAAATAGGACCAGTAGAAATAGTAGTTAGTAGAACAGTTAGATATAGTTAAGTGTATAACAGTGAATGTATGTTAGTGAATTATCAAGTAATTTATGGTTATTTAAGATGTTAGTATCAGTTATTACTTAATATATCAGTTAACTAATTACTAATTAGTAGTATATATAGGTAATTTAATGTATATAGATCTGTAGCGTATTGTATTATATATATATATATTAGTATTATTAACTAATATAGTTAGTATTGACTTGTAATAGCTAGTTAATACCTCATATGGACTAATTAACTTAGAATGAACCTAGAAACTTTTGTAGGTCTTAAGTTTGACTAGTTTGACCCCAGAAATCAACCTTTGATCTAGTATGACTAGTGAGAACTAGAGATGGCCTAGAAAAGCATATTAGTTCATTGTTTAAATCATTCTCCTTTATTTACACCTAGTGATATGATATTTCCTATATAGGGTTGTGTGATACCAGCTCGGACACCAAGTGACATCTTTTGCTCTGGACCAGAGGTGAGTACATTCTCTGATAGATCTATTATTTGATAATTACTATAATGCAAGTATTTAGAAATATTTTACTTGATTCTGACACAGTGGTTACACGGACTGGTACTATATGGATCATGTCAGAAGATGTCATCCCATTATTGTTTACTTTGGATACTCCTGTTGCATTTACTTTACCGTGTGTATCGTGTATTCCTTGTGCCTGTATTCATTCGTGTACATTCGTGTTCTTTTGTGTACTCATATTATATTCGAATTCATGATATATCGTGATAGGATCCATGAGTATTGGTAGGGCCAGGAAAAGTGCTAGATAGATATGTGATCAAAATCTTCAACATTGTATTGTATCATGTAGACAACAGCCAGTCATACACCTCACGTGTGATTGTGTTACTCCGTAGACAACAGCCAAACTTAAATGATTGTGTTCCCATAGATAATAGTCAATCTTAAATGATTGTGTTCCTTATATATAACAGCCAATCTTACTGATCATATGATTATGTTATTGATCGTGTTAGTAGATCTTGATAACCCAAACCGATCACATATCTAACTAGTATTTCAAATACTTAGTGCAGTTATAGTTTATATTTCTTCTCTATATTCTAATTCATTGCCTTTATTCTATTTTATTGTGATCAGTTTATACCATATTGCTCTAGATTATTTGTCTCTTTCTTCCATAGTATGATATTGTTTCATTGCTTCTCGTCTTGTATTACATTCTCTATTTTTGTTTATAGTCATTATCAATTAACTTGATACTGCTATTGGGTTATACTTTGATGCAATTCTAATTGGATATATTTTTCAGATGATTGGTTAGAGCAGATGTGTCCCACCTACTACGGGCCACAGGGTGTCGAGGCCGTTGAGATTGTACCGTAGAGCCTCTTGATATAGTACCACCTGTTGGAGAGTTTTAGATTATTCTTTATGATATTGTATTTGATCTTAGCTAGACTTTATGACATGTACTATATTGAGATCTTGTGTTGAGATTAGACTATTGGACTTGGACTTGTGATGTATTGTGACTCTATATTTCTTTTCTTCTATTCCATATCGTGCCATATCTTCCTCTAGATTTATATTGTGATTGAGTATTGATTATCATTATCATATATCATTATTCTCCATTTGGAGTTGAGATGGCATGACAGTTAACTTATATATATAGTGTGAGATATTTATATAGTATTATTGACCTAGACAGCGTTCTATCGTCGATGTTGTGGCGTAGACTGGACATACCCACGTACTCGTGCCCCTATATTGGGTGCAGATCATAAAAATTACATAATATACCACTTAGAAAATTTGTGTCCTCGAAACTTAAAGAAATAACTCAATTTACCAGATCACTAAAGTCATCCCGCGATAATTTTCTATGCTAGCTATAGCTCAATAGCTTGTTTTTATCTCTTATCAATATTGCTCATTCATGAATATCGTATACTTATGCATTCCGACCATCTCTTTTCTTTCTAAATAATTTTTTCATGTTCTTCCATTCATCAAAACTCTCTTGCAGCTCTATTTGAATTTCGTTCACCATTTCGTCAGGATCGTACATACATTTCAGGCATCCCCAAATTATAATGCACTCAATCAATGCTAATGGTTAGAGAAACCAAACGGCTACAGAGGTAATTTTATTCCTCATTACTGATCTTTTAATACTTTCGGCCAAGTTGTTCTTTAACATCAATTTCGGATAAATCTAATTTTTTGTGATACTTATTCGGTCAATCTTGTTAATATCTTTCCAACATGTTGCAAACAAGTTTTGGTCTAAGCACTCCTAAATATTTGCCAACGTCCTCTCGCTCCATCATATGCACAATTCTTTTATCACGTTCATAGTGTTCCTTCATATAACCATTTGCCATAATCGCTATCTTCCAATTCTGCCAAAATAAAAAAATTCTTAGGGACTGCCCAAGTTAGGCCATTAACCCAAGAATGATACTTTAATCATTTTGGAAAAACCGACCATAACAAATTTTTTATAAATTATGAATTATAATATTCCTTCTTTCAATGTCAATTATGTCATTCCTACCTCTTATGAATATTTTACATGTCATCACATTATTTTGATCCATCCAACTTTGATTGATTATATTAAGAATATCACCCGTCGTCTCTTTATTATGACCCAATTGTATTTATAATCGTTTTGACCGTTTTTCTCAATATTGCAATTTCTTTCATTCAAACTTCTAGCAATCTTTTTTCCAATATTAGTAGCATCAAAATTCTCATGAATCCAGAGTTTTCTTTGGTCATGTCGCTCTCCAAGCCACACAATTTTATTATAGTTTAATGATCATAATCCGTCCAGTACAATAGTTGCATTAGGCACATCACATATCAAGTTTCTCTTCCCAACGTATAAATTTTTTATCAAAATTCTTAAGCGATATTTCTATCTTTTATTATGATTTATTTTTCATTACAACTTGATTCACAAAGAAATTATTCCAAGATAATCCATCCAACCAAACCCACTATTGATTTTCATTCCAGGCGAAGAAATTAAATCCAACTTTAGTAACCGTCAATTCCTAAACTTATCCATTCAACAGTTTAACCATTCCGACACGACCTATTAAATATGGTGTTCATACCAAAATCTCGTAACAAGCTATCCAAATACCAACTAAACATAGGCCGACTCATAATATGCATTATTCGACTCTCACACGATGTTACATTATCCATGCAACATTAATAGTGTCATCCTATGGGTCTCCGACAACCAACATAACTTTTTGGTCAAGTCTCTATGGTTAGCTATACCGACAGCTAAACATGGTGTTCATAGGAAACCCATCTTATGCTAGGCAGCTGATAGGGACCATACCCATCACTATTCTTAAGGCCAACCGTAATCCGACCAATCTAAGGGACGTCTACCCAAATGTCATTACCAACTCAAACCACGAATGCACTACCATTGATCTACCCATAAATAAAGGACATCCAACAGTTTGGGTCAGGTCTATCTACTCACGGTCAATTTCTTAAGGGTCTACCTCAAACAAAGGTTCATTCTAGACTTATCCTAACCAGACAAAGTCAATTTAGAACTACATGCTCAAATCTCATAACCATCAAGTAAATTACCAACATTCAAAATTTGAATTGCTCCAACATATGGTTTCTTTTTTATTTTATAGTCATCATCTAGTTGTACCAATATATCATTCTTGAATTTCTGTGCGTCTGATTTATCTATGGGATAAGACAACTAACCCAAAATCAAATTTTGATCGATTACTTTTACTAGTATATTGTTCATGAACCTTTCTCTTAATTTCTTTTTATTCATATTATGTATTTGTGTATTCAGTATCACCCAAATAATTTATAATCGACAATATCATCCAACCAATATATTGAAAATATCTTTCTTCCGATTCATTCCATCGAATATACTTTTGTCAACTTTATTTTGATAGGGTCAACTTTTATTTGCATTAAAAATTAACTTAATTGTATCACCTCATCAATGTCTCACATAATTTTATCTCGCTTAGCCACATTCGATAATTATTCACGTACTCTGTATATTGGTAGGGATCATCCCATATTAATAATTTGATTAATTATATATGCCAGTCAATTGTTATTACTGCGATAAAACTTTCTGTCGATTGTATTTATTCTAACGTACTAGAACTCAAGCTTTATTTGTATTCCATCCATAGAAGCATCTTGACGAACTTCTGTATATTGCTAGACAATAAGGGTCATCGATTAGTTACTTACAATCCCACAAGTTCATATGATGATTAAATATTATTCGCCAATCGCTAGGTTCAAGTATTCCCATTTCACGTTTGCTACCCTTTTTAAGTTAGGCATGTAGTAAATGCTACATACCTAAGGTCGTAGGAAATAGTTTCCTACATACTCGGTCCATCTTTAATTAATTTCCAGGAACTTCCAAACTCAGGTAACCAAACATAATATCTCGCTTATGATTCCCAATCAGTTCCAACCAATCTCACTAGATATGTGATCCAACTTGTTTATCGATAGTAACATTCGATCATCGATGCTAAAATTTGAAAATTTTATCCAGCCTATTTAAGCCACTATATAATCCAACTCGTTGTTCCCACCTAAGGCCTCCATCTCATACATTCTCACTTCCTTGCTATCCCATGTAACATTAAGCTATCGAGTGTCTAATATTGACAACTTAAATCCAACTATCAAGGGTCCGATGTTAATACAGAATCTGAAATACCCAAGGGGCACTCGCACCACATAAAATAAGGTATCATTCCCGACTAAGTCTCGACATTACCTCATTCTTACTAGTAGGCTCACTACCATTACTTATGGAAGGGTCACTACATATACATCACTAAGAGGGTAGAGGGATATACCACTCAAAATGAAGCCATTTCCTGACTATCACACCATTCTTACACAGATCCAACATCCATCCTGCACTACCTTCATATAGTAGCATTGCATGCTATAACATGATTATCATACTCAGATATAAAATATAATTCTTCTGTAACACATGAATTAACTCAGCTTTATTGTTGGTTTCCTCTATTAAAATTACTCATGCATAATTTTTATTGATTATAGCACACATATTGATTTCTTTCATTTCCACATATAAAATATTAATCACAAGTTAGTTATCTATGTCATTGAATCATTGTTGGGTTCTTGGTATCATTTACAAATCAAGAATTACAACAACTAAGGCATCATAATATTTAGGCTCATTGTTGTCACTAACATATTTCTAGAATATGGGCATTTTTGTCATTTGTAATATATATATATATGTATATATATATATATATATATATATATATATATATATATATATATATATATATATATATATATATAGTTTATTAGTTTAAATAATGTGTATTGTAGATATGTTATAATTATTAATAATATGGATTAGTGGTCTAAACTTGATGTGACCATTAGACTCAACACTAGATTAGTCATTTTTGGGAACTAAATAGTCAACCCTCTTCATGAGATTAGAAATTTGATTTAGTTTCCATTAGGGATAAAAATCCTAGAGGGAACTTTGGTCCTTGTTCCTTGGCAAATGCTAGGTCTCTAAGTGACCGGCCCTATAAGGAGGGGGGAGACTCCCTCAAGCCTCATTAACTGTTCATGAAAACCCTAGTTTGAGTTCTTCCCCAAACCACCCTCATTACTCCACAAAATTTTAAAAATTCAAAACCCAATCTCTCTCTCATTTCCCTTGTCTAAGAATCCTAGAAGCTAAGGTCTGAAGGAGAATTGGAGAAGAATAAGCTTGGCTAGAGAACCCTTGGTTTTGCATTGGAAATCCATCTCCCAAGAGGTAAAATTCTGAAACCTCTCTTTTAATTTTTGTTTTCATTATTTTGAAGACCATTAGGAGCCAAACCATGGTTTAGGAATACCCACAAGGTAAGATAGTGAGTCCCTATTGGTTCCATAGTGTTTTCTTCATGTAGTTATGTTCAAAGTTTAGGAGTTTTGTAATAATGGGTGTGTTTTATCTATTCCTCATTATAACTAAGTAAAATAGTTGTAAATAGATGCATTTTATATGTATTTGATATATTTAATAGAGTATTAGGATTTTGTCATAAAGATTGAGAGAGTATCCTTTTGGAGCCCTCAAAGTATTTGAGGAAATGACTACTAAATTGTGTTTTGAGTATACTTAGCATTATTGTGATATATATATATATATATATATATATATATATATATATATATATATATATATATATATATATTGGTGTTGTGTGTGTTTGTGCTCACACAAAAGGATCGGGTTGGACTGATTTTCTGTAAGTGTTGTGCATAGACAAGTGAGTTTGGGTAGATGCACTTGGGGGTGAGCACTGCAGTTGACATTGGATTATACTCTATGCAAATCTTGGAGATAGGAGGGCATGTCATTTTACAGTCATGCACATATATGTAGAGGTATATCAATGAAGAGGAGAATATTGTTGGTGTATACCTTTAACAGCAACAACAGCTGTTGTAACAAGTAGAGTTTGCGGAGTATCATATGGATCAGTCACTAATACATTGTAGTAGGATTGTCCCTGTGTGGTCGGGTTATAGGGTTGGAGCAGTGAGCTCCATGAGCTCAGGTATACACTGTCAGTATAGATTTAAGCAAGGGTGGTGTCGGGATCATGAACAGTGAGGGTGAGGACAGGTTCATAGCAGCATATAAAAATTAGAGCTTGAGGGATGTTGGATAGCTTAGGTAATATGTTAGGAGTTGTCTTTCATAGTTGATTAATACCAAGTATTAATTATAGCTGGGGACTGTGTGTGTGTGTGAGAGGTGAGCATACTAGATTGATACTCCAGTGTCAACTGCAGTTACTCCACTGCAGCAGAGAATTTATGCACTATGCTCGAGTATTAGAGGAACTATGCACTGCAGCTCGTGGGCTCGAGTGTTAGCAGTATTAGATCAATGAAGGGGAGGGGGAATTCTTAGTGTTCAGTAGCAGTTGGGGGTTTGGTACAATAGATATGGAGTGATGCAGAGTATGAGGTATGATATCAGGTTGTGTGTGTCTGGATGTATAAGAGTTAAGTTCCAGGTTAGAGTGTCATAGAGGTTTAGTTGCTTTTAGTTGTATGATAATACAGAGTGTACCAAATGGTATGCTAGAGTGAAATAGCAACAGCCATGTTCAAATATTGTGTGAGCTAGTGTAGAGTATAGGTGTCAGAGAAGTATAAAGACTTAGTGTATTGGTTGTGTTCATGTGAGGTGTTAGGGTGTTGTCACTACCATATTTTCTAGAAAAAGGTATTTTGGTCATTTCATAATTAATTAAATATTGTGCATGTTGAATATTTATTTATTATATTATTTATTTATTTTTAGCATGTTAGATTGTATTTTGAACTTGTGTTAGTGGACCTAACTAGTTTAGATTAGATCCATGGACTAACTTTTTATTCTAGTTTGAATTGAGCCCAAAATAAGCCCAATCATTATGAGGATGATTAATTAGTTAAGTCCATTAGACTAGAACCTTTCCTCATAATTAATTATTTTATGATAGGCCCCAAGAGGTATTTTAGACTTTACATAGTAACTTGAGGTATGTCACGCACCAGTCCCAAAATACCGAGGGACCGGACGCGTGTCAATGGCCAGCAGTACGCACCGATGGACCAACTCACTATAATGGATCCATCAGGGCATACTTAAGCTGTAAAACAAGTCTACGACAATCATGGCACAACTAGTCTCATCCACACAAGATATAAAATATGATCCACAGAATAAATAAGGAATGTAAATCATCAGCAAGTCTCACAAAGTACTTCGGGGAACAACCCGATAAAAATCTAGTACAAAGGTTCAACAGACCAGAAAGTAAATGACTGAAATAAATGCTAAAAGCTGAGCATGAACATGGATGCTCAAGAGAAGTCTTCAGCTAAGACCTCGTCCTCAGATGGTGGTACAGCTCCTGGATCAGCTCCTGCTCCGGTCCCGTAAACCTCGGGATAAACTACGTCTGCAAAATCTGGGGACAAAATCCGGATCCAGGTCCTCAGGGGACATAGCAAGGTACAAGAAAACTCATGCCAAATAAATACAGATAAGCAGTGCAGCAAATAAATAACTAAATGATCAATGGGTAAATATGTAACCATCTAAGTGAAATGCAAGTGAGAGTAACACTAAAACTCAGGCTGAAGCCACTACAAGCTCTGTGTCGGGGAGCCGGGTAGCGGTAATAAACACGTAATGTGCCTAGCTCTGCTACGAGAGTCTGAGGCCTCACAATAGTAGTAGATAGGTATATGAAACAGCCTGTAGCATGTGTGACTCTCCCCACCCAATGTAACCACGCATATCATGACCATAACGTCTCATGCCCATGTCAAGCGCGATCATAGCTAATGCAACAAGTCATAAGTATCTAGGAGTATAATGTCCATGTCCTGTATCCTATACAGGATCACCACAAATTTCTCGGGAAAATCCTGTCTCATGAATAGTGTCAAGTGTCCTGGGTCATATGGTACTTGATAAGACAAGTACGAGAATAAAGTGTCACGAATGTCCATCTCTAGATGACCGTACCCAACACTGCGCACAGTGTCGGCACCCGACTGATAATCGGACGCTAAGTACGTCACACGGTCCTAGGTTAAGCATGCACAGCAATATAATGAAGCAAGGAAAATATGTAACAATACTGCAAGGTTTGGCAAGGTACACTTGCCTGATGTTTGAATATCAACTGTCGTCCTGGTATCGGTGGATCCGGTAGGGACTACTCCAAAAGCTGTAATAAATATCACCAACAGTCTCAGAAGGTATCAAACCGCTAGGAACGCCTGTCCTTACGTCCAATTTGGACACAGGGGCAAAAAGGTCATTTCCGGGCCAAAGCGGGTTCCAAAGGTGGGCCCACTTTGCACCGAAAAGCGTGCCGAGGGTAGCAGTCTCTAAATGGGACAAACTATGGGTCAAACAACTCTAAATGTCAATACGATCCCAACGGTATGTCCAAATTTGGATTCCGATGAGCCGAACCTAATTTGGTCCAAAAAGTCAATTGTGGGGCCCGCCAATTGGCGATCTGGTCAACCGTCTCAGAAATGCGTGAAAATTGGGTCACAGGACCAGCGTGTTACCACGAGTCTAGTGGCGCAAGTTTCGTCGCAATCTGACAAGCGTGCACAAAATACTCGCGAGTTCCACAAAAGTGGCGACACGAAATTTGTTCGCGGATACGGCCTGATTCCGGCGCGCACAAGCGTCCAAATCAGTCCCCACGAATTTTCACGTGTCCGATTATGCTGTGTGCACCATTCGGTACACTTGGCACAAGGCGGGGCGGTCCCGTTTGGCGGGGCGCGCTCCGATCTCCCACTTTTAGAAAACCGGAAAAAGTGGGTGCGCACAGTTTTGTGACGACTACAATTTGGTCCACAGCAACTAATAGCACAAAGTTATAATACAGAAAATAAACTAGGTCATGTAATCTACAGGTATCAAAAAGAATCGTCGAATTCGGATCTCTGTGGTGGGAGATACGAACTCGACAATATGGGTGGTCATCGCAAGTTTCTGCGATTGCAGAATTCTGTCTGCTCGTGCTGACTTGGGCGCTGTTTTTCACCTAGGGACACACGTTTTCCGAGGTTGACTATAAAACAGATATTGGAGAGGGTTAAGGGAAGATCATACCTATGAAAACGGATCTGCGTTTGGTCGAGCGAGTCAACGGGAAAACGCGCCGGAGCGAAGGTGCCTCGAGTGGGAATCTGCAGTCCGCGATGTCGGCGTCGACGGGGTGGTTGGATGGCTTGGGGAGGCTTCTCTGGCTGCGGTGACGGCTCTAGATGGGAAGGGGAAGTCTGGAATTTTAGGTTAGGATTTTGGAGAGCTAAACCTATATATATATGTTATATATATTAAGATAGGATGGGAGAGGAATATATAGCTCGCGGGTTTGAAGGGTCACAGGCCGCTGACTTATACAAAGCCAATGGGGGGCGGGGGCTTCTCTGCTGGCGGGTGCTTTAATATCAAATTGGTGGGTGGCAATGCTGCAAGGTTGGAATAATCGTTTAGAAGAATAGTGGTTGCTTATATTATTAATATTATTATACTTAGTATTAGTTAATTTATTTAATAAATACTTATACTTTCTTTTCTTTTCCTTTCTTTCTTTAAATAAAATATATATACATATATAATTGTATATATATATATATATATATACTCATTCTAAAATTTGTATAATAGGGTATTGCACATCGTTGGGCTAGCAACTGCTCAAGGGGTCTCCTACATGGAATAAATTCCGAAAAATTCCTGATGGTCCCACAAGTCCTCTAAGTGCCCGAACACCTAACATAAAAATTATTAAAAATCTATTTCTCCTATTTGGATCTAATTACTACAATTTAATTAATAATAAATAAATAAAGGGCTTATACGATTTTCTGGGAAGGGGTTTTACAAGGTATTTTAGACTTTACATAGAACCTATATAAGGGGGTAAAAACTTTCTCTCTCCACATTTTTTATTTCCAATCAAGATCTAGAATTTCCCTCAACCAAATTCCATCATTCCTACACCAAATTTCATCCTAATTCCTTCCTAAATCATTATTAGAGACCATTAAAGCAAGAATTTAAAAGAAAAAGTAAGGATCTACAAGGAGGAGCAAGGATCAACAAGTTGTAGGCTCTTTTTATCCAATTTGGGGATTTTATTAGGGATCCATCTTCCAATAGGTACAATTCAATTTTTTTTTTCTTTAATTAGACTCCAAATATGTGATTAATCATTAGGAAAAACCCCATATGCTAAGGATACCCATAGAAATTAGAATTAGGTTCATAGGAGGCCTATGGAGAATATTATGATGTGTTTTGTGTCAATTTTGGAGGAATTCTGAGATTGATATATTTTGTGTTTGTCAATTGATCAATTAGACCAAATTGACATGTGTTTGATTGTGTGTGACTAGTGTCGTATCCATAATTGGATACGTGTACATCATATCCCGATAATTTAGAGATACGGGTTGATTTGGAGATTTTTCTCCGACACGGGACTTTGTATATGTCATATTTTGACACGGATACGTAGATGTATAGTTAACTCTTTGTATTGTTCATAGATACTAGTTTAGACTTTCTCGTGTCCTTCGGGGTATGTTTGGTTGTGTGGTAGACTCGTATCGTAAGCGTATCATAGATCTAGTGTGATACGGGTGCGATGCACTCCACGTGTTTGTTTCCTTGTATTTTAATAATTGTTTATACCTATTATAGTATTATATAGATATGTATATATATGTATGATGAGTGGTGGTTTATATATATATATATATATATATATATATATGTAGATGATTGTGTATACATGTATAGGTATCTCTATTATATACATAGATATGTATATTGGTATGTATATGATATATATATATATATATATATATATATATATATATATATATATATATGTGTGTGTGTGTGTGTGTGTGTGTGTGTGTGTGTGTGTGTGTGTGTGTATGTGGTGGAGAGTGGTATATATGTATCTGTATATGTATAGTTATATATACTTGTGTGTGTGTGAGTGAGAGTTATATGTATAT
This sequence comes from Iris macrosiphon, assembly GCA_036927795.1. Taxonomy (NCBI): domain Eukaryota; kingdom Viridiplantae; phylum Streptophyta; class Magnoliopsida; order Asparagales; family Iridaceae; genus Iris; species Iris macrosiphon. The sequence continues at coordinate 66,711,824 of JAYESA010000014.1, forward strand.
AAGTATATAGTTTTATGGGTGTGCATAGATGTATATAGATATGTATATGTATATATATCTATTGAAAGGTTCATAAGTGTTAGATGTATGTGTGTATGTTTACATATGTATATGTGTAAGTTTGTATATATATCTATATGTGTGTGTGAGTATGAGAGTATATCTATATATGTATTGATATGTACATAATATATGTATGTGTGTGTGTGTGTGTGCATAGTGAGTGAGTGTTATATATATATATATATATATATAGTTACTTGTGTGTGTGTATATAGTTGTGTGTGTAGTGTGTGAGGAAGAGGGCGGGGGGGTGCATTCGAGCAGCGAGGCTGTGAGCTAACAGCAACTGCAGCGTCCTGCGGTGCAGCAACAACGCGTGCAGCAGCAGCATCGAGTTGCAGCGTGCAGCAGCAGCGAACGTAGCAGCAGCTGCATAGGTAGTAGCAGCGAGCGCACCAGCAGCAACTTGTACAGCGAGTAGCAGCAACATTACATCATTGCATTCAGCAAGGCCTACAGGTACAGCATGTTCATGAGGGTGTATGTGAGTAATTCAAGTATCAGTCAGTGTGTTTGGTGTTAGTTGGTTTTTGTGTGAGGGTAATATTCAAGTTACATGGAGTGAAGGGGTGTCAGTTATTGTATTTATGAGTTGATGTGTTATATGCTAGAGTAAAGGGTGTAAGAGTATCAAGGGGACTGGTATTAGGACTAAGTTTAGGCATGTATGCAGTCAACATTAGGAAGGAAGTATCTGTACTAGTGATACAGCACCGTGGCAGTGAGGAGATTTTCAGTGAAGGCAGTACTTGCTGCATATTATGAAGAGGATTTTGCAGTTATGAATGATAGGGTATCTTAAGGTGCATTAGTGTGCATTAAGCTAGTGAAGGAGTATGAGGGGTATTAGTTAAGATATTGTTTAGTTAGTTTTATTAGTGGTTTAGTTAGTTATTATTAAGGTTTAGATATAGCTATTAATAGTATGGTAGTAGGTGTATTATCAAGTAGTTATATATATATATATATATATATATATATATATATATATATATATATATATATTTGTTTAGCTAACAGTTATATACGAATACTTGTTAGACTAAGTAGATATGTAGGTATGTAGTATGGTATCTATGTATGGATATGTTAGTGGTAAGTTAGTGTTGTAGATATGTAGATATGTATTGATATGTAGTTAGTTCGTAGTATTTTAATAGATTAGTTAATATTAAGTATATAGCTAGTGTATTGGTATGTTAGTTATAGTTTAGTTTTGGTGGTGAGCTATATATTAGGTTTTGAATTACCTTGTGATACCAAGGTAAATGTCAAGGTAGTGAGGGATACTCAAGGTATTGGGTTGATGCTCAAGGTATTGGGTTTCAGTATCAAGATGGGTGTGTGGTAGAGAGATACACATTGGTTCAAAGCCAAGGTATCCACTTAGCATTAGTTTAGTTAGGCATATTTAATATTGTTGATTTTATATACATACTATTATATCTCATTGTCTGCGTATCTTAGGATACGGTATCCTATTGGTTTCATAGTATCTTAGTATAACTAGTGTGGCCTAGTTGCATAGTGTATAGACCTGATATCTTAGAGATAGACTCATACAACCTAGAAATAGGTAGTTTGACCAAGTTTTACCTGTTTTACCTAGAGTTGACCAAGTTTGACTGTTTTGACTTAGAAATGGCTTTATGACCAAGAAGTTGACTAGTTTAACTTATTTCATTACAACACCTTATATTAATGCAATATTCTATATTTAGGTCTGTGTGACACCTGTTCGGATACTATTTCTCATTATTTGCTTATGACCACAGTCGAGTACATTCTCTGATAGTTTTCATTATTTTATTACTATTATAACTCAAGTATTTAGAAATGTTACTTATGATTCTTGATACGATGGTACACGAATTGGTATTGTTATTGGATCTCCAGTCATCAGATGTTACCTCGATTATTGAGATGGTATCGGATATTGTCCTTGTTGCTATTGCATAACATTGAATATTGTAGATTAAACATTGGATAAATTGGCTAGTAACGTGTAATGATTTGATCCATCGTATCAGTCGGGGCAGGAAAAATACCAATTAAATATGTGATCAAGAACTATCGGCTAGTAGTGTAATCATTGGCTACTAACTAACCATGTAATTCACGTATGGTTGAGTTAGCTCCTTAGTGTAATCATTGAATCTTCCATGCCGATCACATATTTAGTTAGTATTTTAAATTACATAGTATATTGTAGTTTCCATATTCAGTTCATTGATTACCATATTCTATTTCTGACATTATAGTTCATCTTTCATTCTTGTACACATTGATTATATTTTCTATTGCTAGTATTGCCTATTCTTTTATTGTTCTTGATCATCAATTTATATTCTCATCGTAGATAACATCCTCTATTTTACTGTTTTATAGTTTTTGTCAATTAATTGGAACTGCTATTGGGTTGTACTTCGCTCTATTCCTGACTGGATAACATTTTTTAGAGGATTCGGGAGATTGTTGTCCGACATACTACGGACCTCAGCCTATAGATGGTGCAGACGTAGACCCAGTAGTTCAAGAGTGATTATCGGAAGGTTTATCTGGATCACTAGTTAGCATAGTTAGTATTCTTTAGAATTTTGGTATCGATTTTGTTTTCGACGTGTATTTGAGACTTGGATATTATTACTATTTGTTGTTGTTATATTTTTTAGCAATTTAGTTATGTTAGACTTCTTTGATATCTTCTCGTACCATAGTTTTGTGATTGAGTATTGTGTTGCATCATGTATTTTGCCCTCCTTCTTGGAGATGAGATATTATTAGCAGATTATATATTATTGTGAGATATTTAGATAGTATAGTCGACCTAGTTAGCGTTCTACCGCCGATGCTGCAGTGTAGGCTGGACGTACCCATGTACTCGTACCCCTTTACCAGGTGCGGGTCGTGACACATTTTTAGTGGTGGCCCATGCAGGTCAGGCTTCGCAAGTTGTACGATGTCGTGGTAGTGTGACGACTTAGTTGTACTACTGTGAGCCTGCGATAGGATATAGGACATAGGACACTAGGATGAGAGAGGGATACTCAATCACAACTAGGAATTCCAATCTGATTTAAAATTGCTACTTTGATTCCTTCTGAATACTTTGAATATTGTCGTCCTTCCTTGATAATATCTTATCTTGTGTCGAATTGATCTCTTTTTCCGATCTGTCTTCAGGATGTCGCCGAAGATCAAAATTTATTGATCGGGAGCAGTTTTTGCGATATCTACTACCTCTTAATCTTCCACTCAGGCAGCAGGGGTTATACCTCCTACGACGTTAGTTCACGTAGGAGTCTCGACTGCCTTCGGGGGTTCTCCTCCACCTATTTCGAAGACTACCCCAGTTATTTCGGAGGGACTTCCACCACCTCCATTTTTAGGAGATGCCGCGCCGATGGTTGCACTGTTTAAAGAGATAATGGAGGTACAGAGGGCACAGATAGAGGCCCAGTATATGCAGTTAGATATGATACGGCAGAGTATGGAATATGCCCATCAGGTAGCTATTACGGCAGTTCAGAGAGAGGCTCCTCCACTGCCACAGGATGTTCAACTCGAGCCAGGCAACATTCAAAATTTCAAGAAACTAGAGCCTCGGGTTTTCTAGGGGACAGAGGGTATAGTCTATGCTGACGATTGGCTCGAGGATATCGCGCGTCTCATGAGGGTGTCCCGTCTTGTTGAGGATCTGAAGGTTGAGGCGGTAGGACTTCAACTGTTCGACGTTGCCCGCACTTGGTTTAGGAATGAGCTACTTCTTACTGATACGGGGCAGTCTTGGAAGGTATTCAAGGACCTTTTCAAAAAGAAGTTCTTTGCTCGGACGGACAAATTGGACTTAGGAAGGCAGTTTGAGAGCCTTACACAGGGGATCATTACCATAGAGGAGTACGCCGCAGAGTCCGGGAGGCTGAGCCGATTTGCGGAGTACTTGGTGAGGGAGCCAGAAGTTCGGGCTATCCGTTTCCTTGAGGGTCTAAATTGGGAAGTGAAGATCCTCATTTCGTCTTTCTATGAGACATATTATGAGATATTTTTGGAGGCATGTAAGGTCAAATGGGAGTGGAACTTGAAGCCGAAGAGGGATCGTGATATGTTTGGGAGTACCAGTAGCAGTGCGGGACCGGCGAAGAGGCCACAGTTTCAACAACCACAGTTTCCAGTACAGTTCAGAGCTTATCAGCAGCAATATCAGATACAAGAGCCAATTGTTGCTCCAGTACGAGATCTAGTATAACAGATACAAAGCAACCTCAGAGACATGTACAACAGGCTCCTCAAAGCACCTATTGTAAGACGACTGGGCACACTTGGGAGATGTGTCGGAAGAGACTTGGAGCGTGCTTACATTGTAGAACAACGGAGCATATGGTGAAAGATTATCTCTTGACCCATCAACGTCTAGGCCATGGTGCAGATCGAGGGCAGAGAGGTGGAGCTAGGCCACTTGTAGCACCGCAGATTTCTCATCACCCGTAGAGAGTGCTACCTCGATAGGGCGGAGCATTTATGATGACGGTCGAGGAGAACGATACTATAGGTGATGGGTTTGAGAGTTTCGTTCTTTCTTTCGTTTCCTTCCATCTAATTTGATTGATTGCTTCTTTAGTACCTTTTGGATTCTTGTGTTATATAGTTAGTATAGCTAATAAAATACCCTGATGGAGACAGTAATTATAAGACAGACGGAGACCATGACCATGCATGTCGTTCTTTGCGTAGGACTGTTCTTCGTATAATTTTAGATAAGACCTTCTTGGACTTTGATTACTTGAGGTTTGACCAAGAATGAGTATGATCACCCTTAAATTTCGAGGACAAAATTATTTTAAGGGGGGTAGACTTGTCACTACCATATTTTCAAGGAAAGGATATTTTGGTCATTTCATAATTAATTAAATATTGTGCATGTTGAATATTAATTTATTGTATTATTTATTTATTTTTAGCATATTAAATTTTATTTTAGACTCGTGTTAGTGGACCTAACTAGTTTAGATTAGATCCATGGACCAACATTTTATTCTAGTTAGAATTGAGCCCAATAATAAGCCCAATTATTAGGAGGAGGATTAATTAGTTAAACCCATTAGATTAGAATCTTCCCTGCTTAATTAGTTTCTTCATGAGAGGCCCCAAGAGATATTTTAGACTTTACATAGTAAGTTTAGGGAGGGGGCAAGGTAGGCCTATATAAGGGGGTGAAAACTTTCTCTCTTTATTTTTTATTTCCAATCTAGATCTAGAATTTCTCTCAACCAAATTCCATTATTTCCACACCAAATTTCATCCCAATTCCTTCCTAAATTATCATTGGAGGCCATTGAAGCAAGGATCTAAAAGAAGGAAGCAAGGATCTTCAAGGAGGATCAATGATCTACAAGTTGGAGGCTCTTTTCACCCAATTTGGAAATTTTATTGGGAATCCATCTTCCAATAGGTTATAATTTTGTTTTTTCCCTTTAATTAGACTCTAAATATATGATTTAATTATTAGGAACCACCCCATAACCAAGGCTACCCATAGGGATTGGAATTAGATTCATATGAGGCTTATGGAGAAAGTTATGATGTATTTTGTGTTAATTTTGGAGGAATTCCAAGATTGACATATTTTGTGTTTGTCAATTGGTCAATTAGACCAAATTGACATATGTTTAATTGTGTATGGCTAGTGTCGTATCCACAATTGGATACATGTAGGACGTATCCCGATAATTTGGAGATATGGATTGATTTGGGAGTTTTCCTCCGATACGGACTTTGTGCATGTCACATTTTGACACAGACACGTAGATATATAATTAATCTTCGTATTGTTTATAGATACTATTTTAGACTTGTTCGTATCTTTCGGGGTACGTTTGGTTGTGTGGTGGACTCGTATCGCAAGCGTATCCTAGATCTAGTGTGATACGGGTGCAATGCACTCCACGTGTTTGTTTTCTTGTATTTCAATAATTGTTTATAGCTATTATTGTATTATATAGATATGTATATATATGTATGATGAGTGGTGGTTTATATATATATATATATATATATATATATATATATATATATATATATATATATACACCTCCACAACTAACCCATATATATATATATATATATATGTGTGTGTGTGTGTGTGTGTGTTTGTGTGGTGGAGAGTGGTATATATGTATGTGTGTATAGTTATATATGCTTGTGTGTGTGTGTGTGAGTGAGAGTTATATGTATATAAGTATATAGTTATGTGGGTGTGCATAGATGTATATATATATATATATATGTGTGTGTGTGTGTGTGTGTGTGTGTGTGTGTGTATGTTTGTATATATATCTATATGTGTGTGTGGGTATGAGAGTATATATATATATATATATATATATATATATATATATATATATATATATAGTTACTTGTGTGTGTGTGTATAGTTGTGTGTGTAGTGTGTAAAGAAGAGGGGGGGCATTCGAGAAGCGAGGCAGTGAGCTAACAGCAGCTGCAGCATCCTGCGGTGCAGCAACAGCACGTGCAGCAGCAGCAGCGAGCTGCAGCGTGCAGCAGCAGCGAACGCAACAACAGCTTTAGAGTTAGTAGCAGTGAGCGCACCAACAGCAGCTTGCACAGTAAGTAGCAGCAACATCACAACATTGCATTCAGCAAGGCCTGCAGGTACAACAAGTTCATGAGGGTGTATATGAGTAATTCAAGTATCAGTCAGTGTATTTGGTGTTAGTTGGTTTTTGTGTGAGGGTAATGTTCAAGTTACATGGAGTGAAGGGGTGTCATTTATTGTATTTATGAGTTGATGCGTTGTATCCTAGAGTGAAGGGTGTAAGGGTATCAAGGGGAGTGGTATTAGGACTAAGTTTAGGCATGTGTGTAGTTAACATTAGGAAGGAAGTATCTGTGCTAGTGATACATTCAGTGGCAGTGAGGAGATTTTCAGTGAAGGCAATACTTGCTGCATATTATGAAGAGGTTTTTGCAGTTATGAATGATAGGATATCTTAAGGTGCATTAAGCTAGTGAAGGAGTGTGAGGGGTATTAGTTAAGATATTGTTTAGTTAGATTTATTAGTGGTCTAGTTAGTTATTGATAAGTTTAGATATAGCTATTAATAGTATGGTAGTAGGTGTATTGTTAAGTAGTTATATATATATATGCATTGTTAGCTAACAGTTACATATGTATACTTGGTAGACTAAGTAGATATGTAGGTATGTATTATGGTATCTATGTATGGATATGTTAGTGGTAAGTTAGTGTTGTAGATATGTATATATGTATTGATATGTAGTTAGTTAGTAGTATTTTAATAGTTTAGTTAATATTAAGTACATAGCTAGTTATTGGTATGTTAGTTATAGTTTAGTTTTGGTAGTGAGCTATATATTAGGTTTTGAATTACCTTGTGATACTAAGGTAAATTTCAAGGTAGTAAGGGATACTCAAGGTATTGGGTTGATACTCAAGGTATTGGGTTTGAGTATCAAGATGGTTATGTAGTAGTGAGATATGCATTGGTTCAAAGCCAAGGTATCCACTTAGCATTAGTTTAGTCAGGCATATTTAATATTATTAATTTTATATACATACTATCATATATAATTGTTTGCGTTCTTAGGATACGGTATCCTATTGGTTTCATAGTATCTTAGTATAGCTAGTGTGGCCTAGTTGCATAGTATATCGACCCGATATCCTAGAGATAGACTCATACAACCTAGAAATAGGTAGTTTGACCAGTTTTTCCTAGAGTTGACCTAGTTTGACTATTTTGACTTAGAAATGGTTTTATGACCTAGAAGTTGACAAGTTTAACTTATTTCATTCCAACATATTGTATTAATGTAATATTCCATATTTAGGTCTGTGTGACACCAGTTCGGATACTATTTCTCATCATTTGTTCTGGACCACAAGTGAGTACATTCTCTGATAGTTTCTATTATTTGATTACTACTATAACCCAAGTATTTAGAAATATTACTTATGATGCTTGACACGATGGTACACGAATTGGTATTATTATTGGATCACCAGTCATGAGATATTACCTTGATTATTAAGATGGTATTTGATACTGTCCTTGTTGGTATTGGATAATATTGAATATTGTAGATTAAATATTGGATAAATTGGCTATTAACTTGTCATGATTTGATCCATCATATCAGTCGGGGCGGGGGAAATACCAATTAAATATGTGATCAGGAACTATCAGCTAGTAGTGTAATCATTGGTTACTAACTAACCATACAATTCACGTATGGTTGTGTTAGCTCCTTAGTGTAATCATTGAATCTCCCAAGCCGATCACATATTTAGTTAGTAACTCAAATCACATAGTATATTGTAGTTTCCATATTCAGTTCATTGATTACCATGTTCTATTTCTAACATTATAGTTCATTCCTTCATTCTTGTACACATTGATTATATTTTTTGTTGTTATTATTTCCTATTCTTTTATTGTTCTTGATCATCAGTTTATATTCTCATCGTAGATAGCATCATCTATTTTACTATTTTATAGTTTTGGTCAATTAATTGGAACTGCTATTGGGTTATACTTTGCTCTATTCCTGACTGGATAACATTTTTCAGAGAATCCAGAAGATTGGTGTCCGACATACTACGGAACTCAGCCTATAGATGGTGCAGACGTGGACCCACTAGTTCAGATGTGATTGCCGGAAGGTTTATCCGGATCACTAGTTAGCATAGTTAGTTTTCTTTAGCATTTTGGTACCAGATTTATTTTTGGTGTATATTTGAGACTTGGATATTATTACTATTTATTGTTGTTATATTTTTTAGTTGTTTAGTTATGTTAGACTTTTTTGATATATTTTCGTGCCATAGTTTTGTGATTGAGTATTGTGTTGCATTAAGTATTTTGTCCTCCTTCTAGGAGATGAGATATTATTGGCATATTATATATAATTGTGAGATGTTTAGATAGTATAGTCGACCTAGACAGTGTTCTACCGACGATGCTATGGCGTAGGCTGGACGTACCCACGTACTTGTGCCCCTTCACCGGGTGTGAGTCGTGACACAATTTTAGTGATGGCCCATGCAGGTCATGTCATGACCCGCACCCGGTGTAGGAATGCAAATAGGGAACAATGCCCATCCTACGCCACAGATTCGGCGGTAGAACGATGTTTGGATAATCTATCTAGCAATATAATAAGCCACCAACAATATCAATATACTCAATCACATATATAAGATGGAGAATAGCACGAATATGATAAAAGAATAGAATCGTCACTGTACAACTCATGAGTCAAAAATAACACCATTGAGTCAAAGAAATACTAAATAGTAAGATGTAGACAAATACAGTACAAGAGAATAACTAAGATATTATATGTCCTGGGTCATCTGTCTCAGTCGAGATGAGTCCCTCCTGAGCCAGGATATTTGGCTCTAAGCCCACAACATCCTGAGGCCCATAATGAGTAGGGTACCACTCCTCAGTGTCATCTAGAAAAAATATATCTAGTCAGGAAAGGAGGAGAGTACATCTCTAACAGCAATTCTAATTAATAATATAAACTATGTACAAGTAAATAGATATGAATATACAAGATACAATAATAGATACAAGAGATAAACAATAAACTAAATATTGGAAATAAATACAAGAATGAACAATATGACAATAAACAAGAATACTAAAGACTAAGTGAGTGACTATTAGCTTTAACATGTGATCGTCTTGGGAACTTGCACAAGGAACTTGCACAAGGGGCTAATCATACGTGCGGTGTATGATTAACACTCACAAGGAACAAGACATGCACAAGGAGGGCATGATCATATATCTATACTAAAATACTTCTCACTCCCGACAGGTATAGTGGATCCAACTATGGTACGCTATGGCACGGGATTCTCTAGGAAGGTAGCAAGTCTCCCCGAGAAACAGTGTCTGTACATGTACAAGAAGAACAAGGAAATAAGGCTTTCACAAGATACACCATATATACCAAGGAATAACATCTCATGACGAGATTCAGCTATACCAATCCGTGTAACCATCGTGTCAAGAAAACAAGGATATCTACACTAGATACAATAAACATAAAGAATATCATATATGATAAACTATCAAAGAATGTACTCGTCTGAAGTCCGGTGAATAGAATCACAGATGTCCGGTAAGATGCCTCGAAGACCTAAATAGGGAATATAACATCAATAAAAGATTTCGGAATAAAAATAAGTTAAACTAGTCAACTTTTAGCTCAAAGAGCCATTTCTAAGTCAAAACAGTCAAACTAGGTCAACTCTAAGTTAAACCGGTCAAACTTGATCAAATAACCTATTTCTAGGTTGCATGAGTCTGTCTCTATGATATTGGTTTTATATACTAAGATCTAGGCCAAACTAGCTAAACTAGGATACTAAGATACCGTATCGCAAGATACGCAAACAAGAGGTACAAAAATACTATATAAGCATATCTAATCAATATTAAATATACTAATCCTAATTACAAATGCTAAATGGATATCTTGGCTTTGAACCGATGCGGTATTGCACTACTATACCCCCATCTCGATACCCAACTCAAATACCTTGAGTATCAGGTCGATACCTTAATATTTACCTTAGTATCTCAAGGTAAAGCGATTTCTAGTATATATTAGCTACCCAATACTAAACCATAGACTAATAGGTATTTATCTAATACATCTACTAGCTATATACTAATAACTATTAATATTTACTAATCCACAACTACCTATTACTACTAACATACAAAACATATATATAACTTAACTAGAAAACATAAGAGATATATATATATATATATAATAGTATCACTAGATATCATAGTACAATATGTATAGATAACTAATAACTAGATATCAACTAACTAGCTAACCAATGGACTAACTACCAGAGAACCAACTACCTACCTACCTATCCATGCTGAAACTGCTGCTGATGCCATGCCCGAGCATTGTTGCTGTTGTTGGTGAAGATGCCGCTGCCGCACGCTGCCACTGCAGTGCAACTACACGCTACTGCGACTGATGCAACTTGCTGCTGCTGAGGTAGCTGTTGCTGTTGCAGCCATGGCACTGCCTGCCCCGCTGCTAGCTTACTGGGTGAAGCTGCTGCTAGTGTGGTTATTGCTCCCTGCTGCCTTGCCCGACCTCTTCTCAACAAACTACACACACACATACAAACACTTATGGTTAAGTAGAAGAATCATAAATATATAACCACTTACACACATATAAACACAACTATATACATAGCACCTATAAATATGTATGTATCAATACACATAACATATAAGTACCTATTTATATCTACATATATATATATACACATACATGTGTACATCTATATGCATACATATATAACTAGATACATATATAATATAACTATTATATATATCAAACTATATATATAAACACTCCTCTCAACATATGTAGATATAGATAGCATCACACACATAAATACATATATACCACATACATGTATGCATATAACATAACTATTCAAATTACTATATATATAGATGTATAACTATATATATATATAAATACATATGCATATAGATACTTGATTCACTAGTACATCCATATCTACATACATATATCCTTATATATATACATAGCTATCTATATACATATACATAACAATATATAAATATACATATGAATACATATGTTACCAATAGTTATGAATAATGGAAATTGGATCTAGAAATGCAACACAACAAACACGTGGAGTACATTGCACCCGTATCACACTAGATCTATGATACGCTTGCGATACGAGTCCACCACAACAACTAAACGTACCCCAAGTATACGAGCATGTCTAAAATACTATATATGAACAATACGAGGAGTAAAATATACATCTACGTGTTCGGGTCAAAATATGACATGCACAAAATCCCGTGTCGGAGGAAAAGCCCCCGAATTAACATGTATCACCAAATTAATGGGATACGACCTACACGTATACAATTATGGAAATGATACTAGCCACAAACAAATAAACATATGTCAATTTGGTCTATATAACCAATTGACAAACACAACAAGTGTCAATCTCGGAGTTCCCCCAAAATTGATACAAAAAGTACCATAACTTTCTCCAAAGGCCTCCTATGAACCTAATTCCAATTCCTATGGGTAGTCTATGCATGTGGGGTGGTTTCTCATGGTTAAATCTTAGATTTAAAACCTAATTAAAGGAAAAAAACTGAATTGTACCTATTGGGAGATGGATTCCCAATACAACCTCCAAATTTGATAAAATTTGCCTTCAACTAGTAGATCATTCCTCCTCTTTGTAGATCCTTGCTTCCTCCTTCTAGATCCTTGCTCTACTAGCATCCAATGGTTATTTAGGAAGGAATTGGGACAAATTTTGGTAGGGAATTGATGTGGGAATAAAGAAATTTAGTTGAAAAAATTTTTAGATCTAGTTTTAAAATGAAAAGAGGAGAGAGAAACTTTCTCCCCTCTTTTATATAGGCTGGCCCCCTATAGCCCCTCCCTCAAGCTACTATGTAATGTCCATTATACCCCTTGGGGACTCTCATGAAGAAATAATTAAGGAGGAAAGGTTCTAGTCTAATGGTTTAATTAAATTAATTATCCTCCTAATGAATGGGCTTCTATTTTGGCTCAATTCTAACTAATAATAAATATTGGTCCATGAGTCTAAACTAAACTAGTTAGGTCCACTAATATAAGTTCAAAAAATTAAACTAAGATCTAAAAATAATTAAATAATATAATAAATAATTATTCATATGCACAATATTTAATTAATTATGAAATTACCAAAATATCCATTCATAGAAAATGTGGTAGTGATAAGTCTACCCTCCTTAAAATAATTTTGTTCTTGAAATTCAAAGACGAAAATTACCCCCAAAAAATAACAGAACAGAGCAAAAGTACATAATATAACTAAGAAAGAACATATCAGAACATACCTCAAGACACAAACAAATAAGGATAACGCACTCGCATTTCATCCTCTCTCTCCCAGGTAGACTCCACCGGAGAGTGATGGCTCCATAAGACGCATACCAAGGAAATAGTCTGGTTCCTCAGCACCTTCTCTCTCTGATCCAGAATCTCAACTGGCTACTCTTGATTGCTAAGAGTAAGGCCCACCTCTATCTCTGAGTGATCCAACACGTGACTAGGATCTGCCACGTATCGTTTCAACTGTGACACATGAAACACATTGTGCCCTCCCTCTAATGTAGGTGGCAAGTCTAGTCTATAGCAACTGCATCGACCCTCTCTAGAATAGTGAAAGGTCCGATGAGTCACGGACTAAGCTTTCCTTCTCCACCGAAATGAATCGTGTCTCGTGTCAGAGAAATCCTCAGAAACACCAAATCACCAACCTAGAACAAAACACAATCTTAATAACTTAATCTATAACAAACAACCAATAACAAGCATAAAACAAAAATTTAAAACTATACCTCAAACTCCAAAGGTCTTCGGTGGCTATCGGCCCAATACCGTTGTCAGTCCTCCGCCAATCGAAGTCTGTTTCTGATCAACTTGACCTTCTCCGCTGCATCCACAACCATCTCTGGCCCTAGCAAAGCTCTCTCTCTCCAACATTGTCCCATGACAAGGGAGTACGACATCTCCGACCGTACAGAGCCTCAAATGGTGACATCTCTATACTAGCCTGGTAGCTGTTGTTGTAAGTAAACTCTACCAAATAGAGATGGTCCTCCCAAGATCCCCCAAAATCAAGTACATAAGTGTGCTGCATATCCTCGAGAGTCTGAATAGTCCTCTCTGACTGCCCATCTGTCTAGGGATGATGTGCAGTACTGAACTTGATCTGGGTGCCCAAACTCGCCTGCAAACTTCTCCAGAAATAAGAAATGAAATGACTATCCCGATCCGAGACTCTGTTGACAAAAATCCATGTATCCTGACGATCTACCTTACATACATCTCTGCCAGCTTCTCCGTAGACAAACCTACCTTGAAAGGCAAAAAGTGGGCTGACTTGGTCAACCTGTGAACAATGACCCAAATAGCGTCTTTCCCTCCTGAAGATCGTGGAAGTCCGGATACAAAATCCATAGTAATGTGCTCCCACTTCCACTCTGGAATGGGTAATGGCTGAAGTAAACCGCCTGGCCTCTGCCTCTCGGCTTTCACCTGCTGGCACACTAAGCATATAGATACAAACTGTGCCACTTTCTTCTTTATGCCATACCACAATACACTCTCTTGCATATCCCAATACATCTTGTTGGCACCTAGATGTATGAAATACTGAGAGCGATGTGCTTTCTACAACACCTTCTCACGCAGCTCCCCACAAAGCACACACAATCTAGCACCATGCCATAAAGAACTATCCTCAGCAATAGTGAAATTATCCTCCAATCCTGCTCTCACCTGAGCTCTGATGCTCCTCAGAGATACATCTTTATACTGGGCTGCCTTGATCCTGTCCATCAACTTTGAGTGTATCTGCAATCCTCACATCTGCATAGCAAAACCAGGAACTATCACCTCAATGCCCAAGCTTTCCAAGTCCTCCAACAAATATCGATCCTGTGTCAACCACATAGTTACCGGATACTTGCTCAAGGCATCGGCAACTACATTAGCTTTTCTAGGATGATACTGCAAAGATATGTCAAAATCTTTTATCAGTTCCAACCACCGATGCTGCCTCATATTCAACTCCTTCTGCGTAAAAACGTGCTTTAAGATCTTGAGGTCTGTAAAGATCTCCATACGCTCTCCGTACAAATAGTATTTCTACAACTTCGGGGCAAATATGATTGCTGCCAAGTCTAAATCATGGGTAGGATAGTTCTTTTCATAAGGACACAATTTCCTGGATGCATAGGCAATTACTTTTCTATTCTGCTGAAGAATACAACCCAAACCTTTTTCCAATGCATCACTATAAATAGTAAAACCTCCAGACCCTGATGGCAACGTCAAAATGGGAGCATACGTCAACCTCTTCTTCAATTTCTTAAAAGCAACCTGGTAATCCTCTGTCCAAACAAATTTTACATCCTTCCTGGTAAGTCTGGTCATTGGCTCGGCAATCCTCGAAATATCTTGCACAAACTTCTTGTAGTAGCATGCCAGTCCTAAGAAACTCCTGATCTCTGCTACTGAACTCGGGATCTTCTAAGACACCACTGCTGTGATCTTCTTTGGATCCACTAAAATTTTATCACCAGTCATAACATGTCCCAAAAACTCCACCTTGTCCAGGAAGAACTCACACTTGGACAGCTTCCTATACAGCTTCTCCTTCCTCAGCACATCCAACATAATCCATAAATACACCTCGTGCTCCTCCGGTGTCTTCGAGTATATGAGTATGTCATCGATGAACACCACCACGAACTTGTCAAGGTATTGATGGAGCACCTTGTTCATCAAATTCATAAATATCGCCGGATATAGTCAACCCAAACGGCATCACCATAAACTCATACTGACCATACCAAGTCCTAAAAGTAGTCTTCGGTATGTCCTTCGACTTTACTTTCACCTGGTGGTAGCCTGATCTCAAGTCTATCTTGGAAAACACCTTGGCACCACTCAACTGATCAAACAAGTCATCCATCCGTGGCAAAGGGTATTTATTCTTAATAGTGAGATTATTCAATACCCTGTAATCAATGCACATACGCATTGATCCATCCTTCTTTGGTACAAACAATACCGGGGCTCCCCATGGCAAAAACTCGATCTGATAAACCCTTTATCATGTAATTCGTCTACCTGCTTCTTCAGCTCGACCAGCTTGTTGTTGTTTACTCTATAGACATATTGTAAAATTGGTTCTGCACCTGGAACCAAGTCTATAGAGAATTCAATATCTCGATCTGGCGGTAATCCTGGCAATTCCTCAGGAAACACATCCAAGAACTCTGCTATCAACGAATGCGACAACTCCTTATCTTTCACCCTAGCTCCACAGATAATGCCTCCTCCCTGCTCTGCAGCTTCTCTAGCAAACTCAAACTCTTGCTCTCCTGGCGGACCAAACAAAACTCTACCTCCTCTACAATCAAACTAGCATGGTGCCTACTCAACCAATGTCACCCTCACATTTCCAATCAAGGGTAATTTGGTAATTGACATGGGTATTTTAATTTTAGGAATATTGTATTTAAATATTATGCATGTGATTAATTATTTGTTGTATTAATTATTGATGGTTAGATGTAGTATCTATTTTTGGACTTGTGTAGTGGACCTAACTAATTAAGTTAGATGCATGAACCCAACATTTTATTTTGGTTTAGATTGAGCCCAATAATTAGGCCCATGGATTAGGAGGATAGATTAATTAGTGAAACCATTAGACTAGAACCTTTCCTCCTTAATTAATTTCTTCATGAGAGGCCCCAAGGGATATTTAGGATATTTTATATTGCTTGAGGGAGGGGGTATATGGCCGGTCACATTAGGAGGAGAGAGAGAGTCTCTCTCATTTTATTTTCTATTTCCAATTAGATCTAGTTTTTTCCCCTTCCAATTTCTTCATTCCCTCACCATTTTATCACAAATTTCTTATCAAATTTCTTCCCTATTCTTCAATTAAGACTACTACTATCACTACCACATTTCCAGATAAGGGCATTTGGGTAATTTCACTATTGGAATAATTATGTGTTTAATTAATCTGCTGAGTTTTTAAAACTAATTATATATTGTAAATGATATTAGGTTTTAGGTCAAACCCTAGAACGCATCAGGACAAACCCTAATGACTAAACCCTAATTTGAAAACCCAATTTTAGAGAAAAACCCTAGAATTCAAATTTTAGGTTGGACCTCAAACCCTAGACTGGCTAAACCTTAGTTAATTAGTTTCTACATGACCTAACATAGGGGGTTTAACCTAAACTATGCATTAGAAACCCTAGCTTGGTTTTAATATAAAAGGGAACCCTCTTTTCCTTCATGGAGGAAGAAAACCCTAGCCTCCATTAGAAGATCTATTTTTCCCCACCCCAAAATTAAGAATCAAACCCTAGGGATCCCCTTTTCCTCCTCCAAAGCAAAGAGAAGCAAGGGGTTGGGTCAAGAAGCCTTGGAGAAGAAGAACCTCCATTGAAGAAGCCATCTCCCTAGGTAAAATCCTATTTCTATTCATTTAATCTCTGATTTCTGTTGTTAATGCCCTTTAGGAACCCACCCTGAGGTTTAGATTTCGATTTTAGGGTTTCTACATGGAGATTTAGGAGGAACTAGGGTTTTGTGTTCATACGTTGATTTTTCCCAATTTCAGGAACCCTAAACCGAGGTGTTTGCAAGTAGACCTATTTCATCCTCCAACGTGTAAGTTAGACTCGATTCTTAAGGTTTTGTTGAGAATTCTTGTGTTTCTAGGCAAATTCGTTTTCTGCAATTTTGTGTTTGATGAAATGCCTCACAGGGGTTTGCCTATCTAATTCTTTCTGATATTGTGTGTTTTGATATATATATATATATATACATACACACATATTTGCATATAGTTCGAATGAGTGGTGTGTTTTGGGTAGAAATGGACTGTGGGGTGATCTTCCCTGTGCACAGTCGGGTTGGACTGTGCAGTGATTTAGGAAATTTCCAGTGTGGTCGGGTTGCGAGCAACCTGTGTAAATTCTAGCAGTGTGCAGTGTGTGTCAATATTCAGCACTGTGTGTGTCCTAGGTTATTTCAGGTTTAGTTTACCTGTGTGTAGGTATTTATCTGACAGTGAGGGAGAGTAGTGTATGTAAGTGCCTGTGTATGTATCAGTGAGATTCTGTGCATGTGTGTGTGTATAGATAGGTTTAGAGAATTGGGGATTACTGTGGAGTGTTTGGGTATTAATGAACTTGTGTTTCACTGTGTAAACAAATGTGTAAGCAAATACTGTGTGTATCAGTATGAAAGTCCCAGTGAAGGTTGTGTATACTGACTTGTGTGTGAGGGTATTATGTATAGGTGTGAGTATCTGTGAGCAGAGGATTGTGTATCAGTATGAGAGTATCAGTATGTGTAAGGTTTCTGTGTTGAATCGGGTTGTGTGTGTGTGTCTCCCTGTTTGAGAGTGTGTTAGGGCTTTGTATCTATGTGTTGTGTAGTTGTTTAACTTCAGTGAGTGTCTCTGTGACACTGTGTGCATGTGTTAGGGGTTAAGAGAGTATCAGTTCGGTGTCTAAATGTGAGGTGGCTGAGTTAGCAGTGTAGCTCAGAGTTTCCTGTGTGTGAAAATGCCTGTGTGAGTGTATTTGGATTTGGTGAGTACACTAACACCTACTACCAATACATTAGTAAGTCTAGTGTACTCATTATACAGTGGGTATGAGAAGGGGAAGTGTATCAGGGAGTTAGTGAGTTAGTGTTATGCATCAGTAGCTAGTTTATGTCTGTGTGTGTGTGTTTCAGTGATGAATCAGTGAATATATATCTGAGTATCAGTAAACTGTGTCAACCTATGTGAGTACCTGTGTGTGTGAGTGAACTTAAGTGCTTGTGTATCCCTGAGTATCAGTGAGAACTTGTGTGCAGTGAATTCTAGTGTATTTGGCAGTAGCAGCTAGTGTATCCTACACTTGTTTAAGGCAGAGGGTTGTAGTAGCTAGTAGGGATTTAGGAAATCTAGGAGTTCCGTGAGTTGGTATTAAGGTAATATCAGAAATATCAAGTTATGGTCTATAGTATGTTAGATACTAGATAACCCTAGTATACATGGATATAAGATAACTATATATTTTAATCTAGATATATTAACTAGCTTAGCCTGGAAATCAACCTAGAAACCTAGGTGTAGACTGATGCTACCAAGAATTTACTAGTTAGACCTAGTTGGACCTAGAAAACACTTATTTACATAATTTGACCTAATTATCATTCAAGGACATTATTTTGACATTTATATTTCATAATTAGGTCATTGTGATTTCATCTTGGGCATCGATCCTCGCACTTTCCTCGGGACCACAGGCGAGTACATTCTCTGACAGTTTTTATTGTTGATTATTTCTATAATTCAGTTGTATTACATACTTGATTCCAACACTATGGATACACGGGTTAGCACCCTAGATCCCCATCATGAGGAGTCGTGATTGGAATCCATCGTGCTAGCTGGGGGATGGGGAACTATTAGTAGATTATATGATCATATCCAAACCTTTACATGCATCATAGCTCACCCCACTTCTCACGTCGGGTGCGGCCTGACCATTTACATGCATCATAGCTGTTATATATGATTAGCCTGACCACTATATGCATCATAGCTAACCATATGGTTAGCCTGACCTACAAGAATTATAGCTAATCATATATAACCAGCCTGATCTAGTCCCAAGCCGATCACATAATAAACTGATATTTCAAACACTTAGCTAGATGTCTATTTTATTCAGATTCTCTTGTTCTAGCATTCACTGTTTATTGTTCATTGCTAGATGCTCTATTGCCTATTTCTTTTCTCTAGTACTTTACACTTCCAGCATTTATTCTCATCATGTATTTCTTATACTGTTTATAGTTTTTATCAATTTAATGAAACTGCTGTTAGTGCTTGTGCTTCGCTCCAATCCTGACTGGATAACATTTTTCAGAGGACCTGGAGAACTATTGCCCCACTCATTACGGCCCAGGGTTAGAGGGAGATTTCACTCCGAAAATCCCAGAGGAGTTGCCCAGCCTAGAGGAGAACTTACCTGCTTGTACTTAGATTACTTTTTCTGCATTTATTGTTTCAGACTGAGACTGAGTTATAATTATTATTTTGTGACTTTGTGAGGTCATCTAGACCCAGGATTTGAGTTGGACTTATTATGGTTGGTTTATTATAGAACTCTTTTCCATTCTCTTCGTGCCATTATTTCTTATAGCTTGTGATTGAGTATATTTATAGAACTGTGGATTATTATCATTGTCCTCCGTACGGAGTTGAGACTATTGACAGGATATATTAAGTTGAGACCTAGACAGCGTTCTACCGCCGATGCCGCGGCGTAGGCTGGACGTACCCACGACTCATGCCCAATTTGTAACCTCCGATTTCCAAATTTCCGAAATAATTAGATTTTTTTTTTTATATCAAGTTTATACCATATTTTCTCCTTAAAAATTTGTAGTATTAGATTTTTGAGCAGTGTTGATTTTAGAAAGTAATTTAAAATCTTTTATAAAAAATCATTTTTCCTAAATGTCGATGTATTACAAAATAAATAAATAAATAATAATATATATATTTCTCTAGTTTCAAATGTTTATTGGCTTGAAATCATGAAATTAATTATTTGATAAAATTATTTAAAGGACTAGTTTTCTTCATAATAATTGAAATCCATTTGGGATGGTAAATAAATAAATTACATATTTTCTAGGGTTTTGAAAATGAGTTTAATTAGTAGCTAATCGGAAGCCTCTTAAAAACATTTTTCTTAAATTATCTTTCTATTTAATTTACCCGTTTACCGTCTCCCATTCACACCCTCATTTTTCCCACATGAAAAGCCCGTTTATTTATTATCTTGGGCCATTCGTTATTTGGGCCAACCCCCACCCTTTATCCCACACCTTCTCTCCCTATTTAAGTCTCTCATCACCATTCCCAAGAAACCCTAGCTAGCCCTCACAATTCCCACAAGCCAAGCCACCACCATTTTGTGTGCTCGTGTCCGTGTGTCCAGCATCACCGTGTCAGCCGTGTTGGCCTCGGGTCCGACCCCGGGTGTCCTACCGTATCCATTCATTTGCTGTGTCCAGATTTACATCCTTACAATGAGATTGTGTCCGACACCATCCGGACACATCTACCTCCACCACAGTACATCATCCCTGTGTCCGACAGACCCGGACACGTCCCCCATACCACACAAACCCATCGTGTCCAGCCCCGGACACGTTCCAAACCGACACATCCACACAGAACCCACAACCTAACCCTAACCTAACTTCGACGAGCGCCGGTGGCCGCCCCAGATCCGCCGAGCGCCGGTGACTGCGCGTCCTCCTCGTCGCCGTGGCCGACCAGACGCAGCCGCCTCCTCGAACAGAGCGCCCGCCCCCTCGAACCGAGCGCCGCCTCGAGCCGAGCGACACCGCCTCGAGTCGAGTCCGCCGCAGAAGATCCAGTCGCCGCCGTCTCGACCCGGTCCGCCGACCGCCTCCTCGAGTCGAGCTCCGCCGAGCACCCGCGCCGACCCCGGCCGACTTCCCCGCGCCGGCGACGGAAACCCTCCCCAATCGTGAGTTCCCCTTTCCCCTTCCCTCTTTCTTCAACCCTGTAGTTTAGTTAAATTATAAATTAGTTTGTAAATATAATTAGTTTATATTATATAATTAGTTTATTTTATATAATTAGTGATATAATTAGTTTACTAATCAGTAAATTATTTGTTAATCAGTTAATTAAATTATTTAATCAGTAATTATTTAGATGTATAATTAGTGTAATTAATGTTTAGTATATATATATGTTTGTATAGGTATTAGTATATAGTAATTCATGTGTATATATATATGTATAATTAATTGTATAATTATAGTGTGCATAATTAATTGTATAGTATTTATTTAATTAATGTGTAGAAATATATGTATATATACGTATGAGTATAAATTCATATACGTATATGTGTATTAATTATTTAATTAATGTTTAATACGTATATATGTATAGTATATAAATACATTGGTAATGTATAATTTAATATATGTATACGTATATTTATTTTTAATTAAATGTTAAACATGTATAAGCATAGTATATGTATATATACTTAGTGTATGTAAGTATTAATATATATATATATATATATATAAATGATATATGAAAATGTTTTATTAGTATTTATATATATATAAACGTATTTTGGTGTGTATGTATATTAATATACATTTAATATGATTTAGATATATATGCATATTTAAACGAAAATGTATATGTGTATTTCCTTTAATATATATATATCCATGTATTTTGGCATAAAAATATATAATGTTGGTATATGTATATATATTTATATATATATATATGTACTTAATATATTTTCAAATATGTATAATTAGTATAAATGTATATATAAATTGTACATACCATTAATGTATTATATATGTATTTAATGGGTGATGTACTTTTTCATAAATAAAATATATTCTATTACGAGTATACAGTTATACATATTTTATATATAATTTTTGGTATAAATATATATATGTAGATTATATTTTCGTATTGGTATATGTATGTATATCTATATGTTGTATTGGTTTTTAAATATATAAATGTAAATTTGTATAGTTACCTGTATATAGTATAAGTATGATTTGGTATAATTATATATATATTTGATTGTATAGATACAAATATATATTTTGGTTTACGAATATATATATATATTTATATACATCTATTTAGTATATATATTATATACGTATTTTGTACAAATTACTGATAGGCTTATATATGTGTATTTATATACGTATCCCTACTAGATAACCCTAGTTGACTAGTGCCCTGCCTGACATGGCCCTGAGGCCAGTATTTTTAGACTGTGTTAGTGTAGCATCTGATGCAAATGTGGTTTTGCTTGTGATATGTTTATAGGACTGTTGGTTTACCCAGGGGACACTCTGGAACAGGACCTCGGTATTCACCAGCTAAGGACCAAAGGCGAGTACATTCTCTGATTAGTTTCTAATTTATGATATCTCCTATGTTCACTGTATCTAGTGTAAATATTCATGTTCCTGACACGTTGGTTACACGGATTGGTATACACGGATCTCGTCATGAGATGTTATTCCTTATCCATGGTGTAGCTTGTACAAGACTTGTTTCCTTGATATCTTGTGCATGTACAGACACTGATTCCCGGGGAGATTGGCTACCTTCCTAGGGAATCCCGTGCCATAGCGTACCATGATTGGATCTACTATACCAGTCGGGGGTTTGGGGAGTACTTTAGTATAGATATGTGATCATACCCAACTTTATATGCACCATAGCTCACCCCACATCTCACGTCGGGTGCGGCCTGACCATTTACATGCTCCATAGCTGTTACGTGTGATTAGCCTGATCTCTACATGCATCATAGCTAACCAACGGTTAGCCTGACTTTATATGAACCATAGCTAATCACATGTAACCAGCCTGATCAAGTTCCCAAGCCGATCACATATTAAAGCTAGTACTCACACACTTAGTCATAGGTTCCTTGCTCATGGACATATTATTTCTTTTCCTGCAGTTACTTACAGTATTTCCAGTATTTCTTTCATTGTACATTTCTCGTACCTATACATGCGTCTGGTATATTTCCATCTAGAACTGCTACATAGTTTATGTCATTTATATAGAACTGCTATTTAGAGATGTACTTTGCTCCTTCCTGACTGGAAAATATTTTTTCAGACTGTGACCTTAGTGGACTTGTTTCTGACACTTGGGGATTTGGTTGTTACTGATTTCAGGTATGATTATTTTGTCAGTAGACTTGTGTTGTATTCTTTTGTTTCTTCAAATTCTTATCGTGCTGTAGTTGTGATTGAGTATGTTGTTCAATTTATAATGTTATCCGTGTCTCCTTATGGAGTTGGATACTAGTGTGAGATTATTTAGATAGTACTTGACCAAGACAGCGTTCTACCGCCGATGCTGCGGCGTAGGCTGGACGTACCCACGCTCTCGTGCCCCTAAACCGGGTGCGGGTCGTGACACATTTTTAGTGGTGGCCCATGCAGGTCAGACTTCGCGAGTTGTGCGATATCGTGGTAGTACGACGTATTAGTTGTACTACTGCGTACCTGCTATTAAATATAGGACATAGGATACTAGGATGAGAGAGGATACTCAATCACAAATTCTTGAGAGATTCCTGGGACGACCCCTTGAGAATCTTATTACAATTTATAATTTAAATCTTTCCTTGTTTCCGTCCGCTCTCGCTTGTTGTTACTGAACTTGATTCTTGTTGAGCAGTTATTAAGTTAAATTCTTGGTATCATTGTTGAGTTTGATTTTTATTGACCAGTTGTTAACTTTAATTCCTGGTATCGTTGTTGAGTTGATTTCAAATTGAGATGAATTTTACGGACTAAAATTTACGGTATCATCTGATAACATATATTGATGAGGACAGTGAGAAAGGTAAAATGTCTACTTTGGTTATGGAACCTAGAGTTTATCGCAGCCATTCTAGCTGTCGTGACGAGAACGTAGGAACCAGACTGGGATGTACATACTATAGTTATGAAACTTAGAGTCTCTCGCAGCCATACCGGTTGGCGTGGCGAAGATTCTAGATGACATGATTATAGAGTTGCATACCTTAGTTACGGAACCTGTCGTTTATCGCATCTATGCTTACTGGCGTGGCAAGGATTCTGTGTGTCATGATTTCTGACAGACGTGTATGATTATCAGGTTGTATCTTAAATTGGTTCTTAAAGTATCATCTCAAGACTTATCTATTTCTGTTATTCAGGACTTTGTTCCATCGCTTCTTTTTCTTTACTAGCAGTAAAGATACCTTCAATCCTTGATCCAGTTCCTTTTTTAGCTTATTTTCTTTGAGGATCCTTGTTAGTGTGATAATTAGTGACTTGCAATTTTGGTTGTGTCTTGTATTAGTTTGACTGAGTGTGACTTGTGAGTTGTAAGTGTTTCCTAGTTGGACATGTGAGCAGTAGGTTTTAATCTAGAGATACCCATAGTATAGTACCTTGTAGCAATAGTTCTATGATAGGTGTTATTATAATTAGTATTGGTATTATAGAAAGGGGAGTAAGAGTATCAGTGATAGTTCTCAGAGTTAGTATCAGAGCCAACATACCCGTCCTGGATAATCATGATTATGCAATTGGATGATCTACGTGAACAATTAAGTATCCAGGAATTGTGTTAAGGATTTATGGAGCATGACGTTCAAATTGATGATTGATATCGGGTGTATTAAAGGTAAAGAAATTTATATGCATGAGGAGTTATAATGAGGTGTCATGAGTAGAGAAATATCGGAATTGGTAATGAAGATGGAGAAGCGTATCACAGATTAGTGTAACAGGCTATAAAAGGTTAAAAGGAAATACCTCCACAACCATCGAGATGAGGAACCATATACTTGCCCAGGAGAATAAGAAAAATAAGTGTTATAAAAGGTACAGCTAATCATGAGTTCTAATGAGCTTGATGAGATGATGCATTAGTGAAACTAGTGATATAATACCAAGAGTGCTAATGATTCTATATCGAGGATTAGTCGAGAATAACGTTAATAACACTAAGCACTCTGTGTGATGATAATTAAATGATATACCAGTTGACATAAATTGAAATCATGAAGGAAAATATAGGTGATGATAACTTTGATCATTGGAGGTAATAGTACAAGTGATTCAGGCAGTACAATTTTAGTACCCAGTTGGCAGTTGTAGGCAATAGAGGTATTGAGTGCACCTCGAGTATCAGAGACCGTGAGCACTTATATGTATAATTGTGGATTTATAAATTAAAGAGTGGAAATAAATTTTAAATTTTTAGAATTTTTAAGGAGTTGAGATTTTATGTTGTTAAAATATTGAGGATTTAAATTTGATTCAATAAACATAGTTAAGGCTACAAAGATTTTAGAAGTGATTAAATTTTATTTCGATGTGGAGTATCTGATTTTGAGGAGGTATATGCATTTTATTTTAAAGTTGTTTGAGAAGTAAACCTTGACGATTATTTGAGGATTAATTTTATGGTAGATGAGAAATATAAAAATTAATATATGAGTAGATCATATACATATGTAAGAATCTATTGACTTGGGCATGATTGAGATGGCACTGAAAACAGACTTGGGTGTCCATCTAGAGTTGTATTAGGGGGGAAAACAGTATTTAGTATGATGTGTTACACTTGGTGTGCACTGGAGTGATAAGAACAAATGGTATGGACAATTGTAGTAGTAACGAGAACTAGCAGTGGGTGTACTTATAGTAGAACAGAGATACCTAAAGAGATAGAGGTATCAAACTTTACATGCATAATTTGACCTATGATTGTGTTAGAGGTTCTTGGTATCAGATTTTGGTATTAATAGACATGTGTGTGCAATATGGATATATTCATGGATCTTGTGGATAAATGACTAGTTGATATGGGTACCAGTGTGCAGGAATAGGAATTTGTTATTGAATATGCTAGAGTTAAGTGTTTGTTAGAGAGAGTAGATACTACAAGTAAAATGTTAGCAGGTTCTTTCTTTCCCTCCTAATGTTCCTTTTTCCGTCTTTCGATTGATTGATTTCCTTAGTGTTGTAGTTCATATGCATGATTTTCTTGTTAGAATATAACTAGTAGTACACCCTAACAGAGACTGAAATACCATGACAAAAGATACATGACCTATATATTTTTCTTAAATTGCATGGCTGTAGGTAGAATTTTCTTAAACCATGATCATTAGGATTTTGACCATAGCAAAGATCTATGACGAGGTTATGACTGACAAAAAGAGACAAGAGGATTAAATTGTGGATGAGCATTAATTTAAATAAAGAATTAAGGGGTTGTTATAACAGAGGTGATGGATCCTTGATTGTACGAGAATCGAGGTTTGATTGAAATTCGAGGATAAACATTAACTTAAATAGAGAGTTAAGAAAATTCACAGGGCAAAATTGAGGATTTATTAAATTTTAGGAATGTCTTGATATGATTAAATTGATTATGAAAAAAAAAAATTTTGAGAAAATTTGAGAGATTATCATTTTCTATTTGATTGCAAGATAGAAATTTTATAGTTTATATTATGAATGTTGCATTGAAGATTCTGAAAGTATCGCATCGTTGAGTATTTGAGGAAAAAGAAAATCAGGAAATAAATCGTTAATGGAATAGTGTCAAATTCAATTCTCGGGAGGAGGATTTATATTTGAATAAGCATCAATTGAATTTGGGTTAGAGGAGTAAGATGAATGATGGATTAGTGTTTAAAAATTTAAATTTGGGATACAGATTTTTTTTAAATATTATAAATATATATTGATTGGAATTCAATTGGAGGATTGGACATTAAAATCCTTGAGTAATTAGATACGAACTTAAATTTTGGAGGAGATTATGATAAAATTCTGAATTTGATTTTAAAACTTAAAGATTTTCCGGAATATGATGATATAGAATTTTGAAAGGTTGTGAAATAACGATATGGAATTACTTCATGATTATTTGGTTGAAATTTAAATTTTTGATAGAAATAATATGATGAGTAAAGGCAATTATTGAGGATCCTAAATTTCGAGGACGAAATTTTTCTAAGGTGGGTAGACTTGTAACCTCCGATTTCCAAATTTCCGAAATAATTAGATTTTTTTTTATTTTTATATCAAGTTTATACCATATTTTCTCCTTAAAAATTTGTAGTATTAGATTTTTGAGCAGTGTTGATTTTAGAAAGTAATTTAAAATCTTTTATAAAAAATCATTTTTCCTAAATGTCGATGTATTAATAAATAAATAAATAAATAATAATATATATATTTCTCTAGTTTCAAATGTTTATTGGCTTGAAATCATGAAATTAATTATTTGATAAAATTATTTAAAGGACTAATTTTCTTCATAATAATTGAAATCCATTTGGGATAGTAAATAAATAAATTACATATTTTCTAGGGTTTTGAAAATGAGTTTAATTAGTAGCTAATCGGAAGCCTCTTAAAAACATTTTTCTTAAATTATCTTTCTATTTAATTTACCCGTTTACCGTCTCCCATTCACACCCTCATTTTTCCCACATGAAAAGCCCGTTTATTTATTATCTTGGGCCATTCGTTATTTGGGCCAACCCCCACCCTTTATCCCACACCTTCTCTCCCTATTTAAGTCTCTCATCACCATTCCCAAGAAACCCTAGCTAGCCCTCACAATTCCCACAAGCCAAGCCACCACCATTTTGTGTGCTCGTGTCCGTGTGTCCAGCATCACCGTGTCAGCCGTGTTGGCCTCGGGTCCGACCCCGGGTGTCCTACCGTATCCATTCATTTGCTGTGTCCAGATTTACATCCTTACAATGAGATTGTGTCCGACACCATCCGGACACATCCACCTCCACCACAGTACATCATCCCTGTGTTCGACAGACCCGGACACGTCCCCCATACCACACAAACCCATCGTGTCCAGCCCCGGACACGTTCCAAACCGACACATCCACACAGAACCCACAACCTAACCCTAACCTAACTTCGACGAGCGCCGGTGGCCGCCCCAGATTCGCCGAGCGCCGGTGACTGCGCGTCCTCCTCGTCGCCGTGGCCGACCAGACGCAGCCGCCTCGAAGCCGCCGCCTCCTCGAACAGAGCACCCGCCCCCTCGAACCGAGCGCCGCCTCGAGCCGAGCGACACCGCCGCCTCAGATCTGTCGAAGCCGCCGCCGCGGATCCCCTCCTCGCCGAGTTCGAGCAGACCCGCCACCGCCTCGAGTCGAGTCCGCCGCAGAAGATCCAGTCGCCGCCGTCTCGACCCGGTCCGCCGACCGCCTCCTCGAGTCGAGCTCCGCCGAGCACCCGCGCCGACCCCGGCCGACTTCCCCGCGCCGGCGACGGAAACCCTCCCCAATCGTGAGTTCCCCTTTCCCCTTCCCTCTTTCTTCAACCCTGTAGTTTAGTTAAATTATAAATTAGTTTGTAAATATAATTAGTTTATATTATATAATTAGTTTATTTTATATAATTAGTGATATAATTAATTTACTAATCAGTAAATTATTTGTTAATCAGTTAATTAAATTATTTAATCAGTAATTATTTAGATGTATAATTAGTGTAATTAATGTTTAGTATATATATATGTTTGTATAGGTATTAGTATATAGTAATTCATGTGTATATATATATGTATAATTAATTGTATAATTATAGTGTGCATAATTAATTGTATAGTATTTATTTAATTAATGTGTAGAAATATATGTATATATACGTATGAGTATAAATTCATATACGTATATGTGTATTAATTATTTAATTAATGTTTAATACGTATATATGTATAGTATATAAATACATTGGTAATGTATAATTTAATATATGTATACGTATATTTATTTTTAATTAAATGTTAAACATGTATAAGCATAGTATATGTATATATACTTAGTGTATGTAAGTATTAATATATATATATATATATAAATGATATATGAAAATGTTTTATTAGTATTTATATATATATAAACGTATTTTGGTGTGTATGTATATTAATATACATTTAATATGATTTAGATATATATGCATATTTAAACGAAAATGTATATGTGTATTTCCTTTAATATATATATATGCATGTATTTTGGCATAAAAATATATAATGTTGGTATATGTATATATATTTATATATATATATATGTACTTAATATATTTTCAAATATGTATAATTAGTGTAAATGTATATATATATTGTACATACCATTAATGTATTATATATGTATTTAATGGGTGATGTACTTTTTCATAAATTAAATATATTCTATTACGAGTATACAGT
The DNA here is from genome assembly GCA_036927795.1 of Iris macrosiphon. Classification (NCBI taxonomy): domain Eukaryota; kingdom Viridiplantae; phylum Streptophyta; class Magnoliopsida; order Asparagales; family Iridaceae; genus Iris; species Iris macrosiphon. The sequence continues at coordinate 66,741,435 of JAYESA010000014.1, forward strand.
TATACATATTTTGCATATAATTTTTGGTATAAATATATATATGTAGATTATATTTTCGTATTGGTATATGTATGTATATCTATATGTTGTATTAGTTTTTATATATATAAATGTAAATTTGTATAGTTACCTGTATATAGTATAAGTATGATTTGGTATAATTATATATATATTTGATTGTATAGATACAAATATATATTTTGGTTTACGAATATATATATATATATATTTATATACATCTATTTAGTATATATATTATATACGTATTTTGTACAAATTACTGATAGGCTTATATATGTGTATTTATATACGTATCCCTACTAGATAACCCTAGTTGACTAGTGCCCTGCCTGACATGGCCCTGAGGCCAGTATTTTTAGACTGTGTTAGTGTAGCATCTGATGCAAATGTGGTTTTGCTTGTGATATGTTTATAGGACTGTTGGTTTACCCAGGGGACACTCTGGAACAGGACCTCGGTATTCACCAGCTAAGGACCAAAGGTGAGTACATTCTCTGATTAGTTTCTAATTTATGATATCTCCTATGTTCACTGTATCTAGTGTAAATATTCATGTTCCTGACACGTTGGTTACACGGATTGGTATACACGGATCTCGTCATGAGATGTTATTCCTTATCCATGGTGTAGCTTGTACAAGACTTGTTTCCTTGATATCTTGTGCATGTACAGACACTGATTCCCGGGGAGATTGGCTACCTTCCTAGGGAATCCCGTGCCATAGGGTACCATGATTGGATCTACTATACCAGTCGGGGGTTTGGGGAGTACTTTAGTGTAGATATGTGATCATACCCAACTTTATATGCACCATAGCTCACCCCACATCTCACGTCGGGTGCGGCCTGACCATTTACATGCTCCATAGCTGTTACGTGTGATTAGCCTGATCTCTACATGCATCATAGCTAACCAACGGTTAGCCTGACTTTATATGAACCATAGCTAATCACATGTAACCAGCCTGATCAAGTTCCCAAGCCGATCACATATTAAAGCTAGTACTCACACACTTAGTCATAGGTTCCTTGCTCATAGACATATTGTTTCTTTTCCTGCAGTTACTTACAGTATTTCCAGTATTTCTTTCATTGTACATTTCTCGTACCTATACATGCGTCTGGTATATTTCCATCTAGAACTGCTACATAGTTTATGTCATTTATATAGAACTGCTATTTAGAGATGTACTTTGCTCCTTCCTGACTGGAAAATATTTTTCCAGACTGTGACCTTAGTGGACTTGTTTCTGACACTTGGGGATTTGGTTGTTACTGATTTCAGGTATGATTATTTTGTCAGTAGACTTGTGTTGTATTCTTTTGTTTCTTCAAATTCTTATCGTGCTGTAGTTGTGATTGAGTATGTTGTTCAATTTATAGTATTATCCGTGTCTCCTTATGGAGTTGGATACTAGTATGAGATTATTTAGATAGTACTTGACCAAGACAGCGTTCTACCGCCGATGCTGCGGCGTAGGCTGGATGTACCCACGCTCTCGTGCCCCTAAACCGGGTGCGGGTCATGACACAATTTCCGGGTGCGGGTCGTGACACGTTTTAGTGGTGGCCCATGCAGGTCGAGTCCTAGATTCACATTAGAGCAATATCGTAGTGGTGCTCGCTTAGAGTATTACTATGAGCCTGTTTTAGGAAATAGGAATTTGGCCGAGGATATGCTCAATCACAATTAGGAAATTCTGATTCTTATAATACTACTCTTAATGATTTTTCCTTTAGAAATTACTGTCCTTCTTTGATGATATCGTGTCTATTGCCTTGATTAAATTCTTCGATCTGTCTTCAGGATGCCGCTGAGAACCAGATCCCGGAGAACCGGAGCAGCAGAGTCAGAGAGGTCTGCCACCTCTCGCCTTGCCGGACAGACATCCGCAGCACCTCCTATATCTCCAGTACATGTGGGAGTGTCTGCAGCATTTGGGGGTCCTCCACCACCTGTTCAGAGGGTCCCCATAGCTACGACGGTGCCTCCACCACCACCTCCACCACCACCACCAGTTCAGCATCCAGGAGGTGTACCCATCGATGGAGCACAGATGTTCGCTTTGATTCAGGGTATGGTCGATGCCCAGAGGACGTCGGCCAAAGCCCAGAGGGTACAGGCTGAGGCACATCAGGCCCAGACAGAGATGATGAGGGTGAACATGGAGAATGCTCATCAAGTGGCTCTCCAGGCTGTGGAGAGAGTCACTCAGCAGTAGCAGCATCCTGATCAGCACCACCAGAGGCCAGGCACCATTATGGATTTCAAGAGGATGATGCCTCGGGAGTTCAAGGGGACAGAAGGGATACTCTACGCAGATGATTGGCTAGAGGAAATCGAGAGGAACTTGCGCTTGGTGCAGCTTCCGGAGGCTCTTCAGATCGAGGCCACCGGCAGCCAGATTTTCGACATCGCCTTGATGTGGTTTCGCACAGAGCCGAGACTCCTTGAAAGGGGACTCACTTGGAAAGCTTTCAAGGAGCTCTTCAAGGAGAAGTTCTTTCCTGATGTTGCCCTGGGAGCTTTGGAGAGTCAGTTCCATGACTTAGTCCAGGGGAGCTCGTCCGTCGACGAGTATGCCGCGAAGTTTTCCCGCCTGAGCCGCTTCGCGCCATCGATGATTAGAGATCCGGGGGACAGGGCCCGAAAGTTCAGAAAGGGGCTGGCAAGGGAGATCAAGTCTCGTACGTCGGGACATCGCACAGCTACCTACGAAGGCATATTGATGGATGCCCAGATAGCCGAGGACGACTTGGGCCTCAGGCCCAAGAGGGGACGCGATAGTTCCGGAGGAGCAAACAGTAGTGCGGGACCGGGCAAGCGTCCACACTTTCAGCAGCAGCAGCAGAGACCCTTTCAGCAGCAGCATCAGGCACCAGCCCGAGGGCAGGTCCAGCAGCAGCAACAGAGACAGACTCAGCCCGCCATCCAGTGTGCGTACTGTGGGAAGACGGGACATACTAGAGATATCTGCAGGAAGAGATAAGGGCATTTGGGTAATTTTACTATTGGAATAATTATGTGTTTAATTAATCTGCTGAGTTTTTAAAAATAATTATATATTGTAAATGATATTAGGTTTTAGGTCAAACCCTAGAACGCATCAGGACAAACCCTAATGACTAAACCCTAATTTGAAAACCTAATTCTAGAGAAAAATCCTAGAATTCAAATTTTAGGTTGGACCTCAAACCCTAGACTGGCTAAACCTTAGTTAATTAGTTTCTACATGACCTAACATAGGGGGTTTAACCTAAACTATGCATTAGAAACCCTAGCTTGGTTTTAATATAAAAGGGAACCCTCTTTTCCTTCATGGAGGAAGAAAACTCTAGCCTCCATTAGAAGAGCTATTTTTCCCCACCCCAAAATTCAGAATCAAACCCTAGGGATCCCCTTTTCCTCCTCCAAAGCAAAGAGAAGCAAGGGGTTGGGTCAAGAAGCCTTGGAGAAGAAGAACCTCCATTGAAGAAGCCATCTCCCTAGGTAAAACCCTATTTCTATTCATTTAATCTCTGATTTCTGTTGTTAATGCCCTTTAGGAACCCACCCTGAGGTTTAGATTTCGATTTTAGGGTTTCTACATGGAGATTTAGGAGGAACTAGGGTTTTGTGTTCATACGTTGATTTTTCCCAATTTCAGGAACCCTAAACCTAGGTGTTTGCAAGTAGACCTATTTCATCCTCCAACGTGTAAGTTAGACTCGATTCTTAAGGTTTTGTTGAGAATTCTTGTGTTCCTAGGCAAATTCGTTTTCTGCAATTTTGTGTTCGATGAAATGCCTCACAGGGGTTTGCCTATCTAATTCTTTCTGATATTGTGTGTTTTGATATATATATATATATATACATACACACATATTAGCATATAGTTCGAATGAGTGGTGTATTTTGGGAAGAAATGGACTATGGGGGGATATTCCCTGTGCACAGTCGGGTTGGACTGTGCAGTGATTTGGGAAATTTCCAGTGTGGTCGGGTTGCGAGCAACCTGTGTAAATTCTAGCAGTGTGCAGTGTGTGTCAGTATTCAGCACTGTGTGTGTCCTAGGTTATTTCAGGTTCAGTTTACCTGTGTGTAGGTATTTATGTGACAGTTAGGGAGAGTAGTGTATGTAAGTGCCTGTGTATGTATCAGTGAGATTCTGTGCATGTGTGTGTGTATAGATAGGTTGAGAGCATTGGGGATTACTGTGGAGTGTTTGGGTATCAGTGAACTTGTGTTTCACTGTGTAAACAAATGTGTGAGCAAATGCTGTGTGTATCAGTATGAAAGTCCCAGTGAAGGTTGTGTATACTGACTTGTGTGTGAGAGTATTATGTATAGGTGTGAGTATCTGTGAGCAGAGGATTGTGTATCAGTATGAGAGTATCAGTATGTGTAAGGTTTCTGTGTTGAATCGGGTTGTGTGTGTGTGTCTCCCTGTTTGAGAGTGTGTTAGGGCTTTGTATCTATGTATTGTGTAGTTGTTTAACTTTAGTGAGTGTCTTTGTGACACTGTGTGCATGTGTTAGGGGTTAAGAGAGTATCAGTTCAGTGTCTAAATATGAGGTGGCTGAGTTAGCAGTGTATCTCAGAGTTTCCTGTGTGTGAGAATGCCTGTGTGAGTGTATTTGGATTTGGTGAGTACACTAACACCTACTACCAATACATTAGTAAGTCTAGTGTACTCATTATATAGTGGGTATGAGAAGGGGAAGTATATCAGGGAGTTAGTGAGTTAGTGTTATGCATCAGTAGCTAGTTTATGTCTGTGTGTGTGTGTTTCAGTGATGAATCAGTGAATATATATCTGAGTATCAGTAAACTGTGTCAACCTATGTGAGTACCTGTGTGTGTGAGTGAACTTAAGTGCTTGTGTATCCCTGAGTATCAGTGAGAACTTGTGTGCAGTGAATTCTAGTATATCAGACTGTGAATCAGTGTAGCTCTGTGTGTGTAGCAGTGTGTATTATGTGTAGTGCCTGTGTGTTTGTGCAGTAAGTAAATACTTGTGTATGTGGCTGTGTGTCAACCTGTGTGAATGTATGAGTTCAGTGTATCAGTAACCTGTGTCTCAGTGTCTAGAGTGTGTATCAGTTAGACAGGAACCAGTGTGTCTGTGTGAGTTATCTATGTTTGTGAGTGAGCAGTGAGAACAATGTGTGTGTACCTGTGTGAATATCAGTGTGTGTAGCTTATGTGTGTCTGTGTGTGAGTAGTTAATTTCAGTTCAGTGTATAGGTGTGTAGAGGTGTAGGTCTGAGTTCAGTGAGTGCAGATATCAGTGTGCTTACTGAGAAATACTCAGTAATCAGAGGGTGCAGTGCAGTCCCTGGGAGCATTGGGTTGAGTAGGAGGTTTTTTGTGCTCAAGTTCTCTGATACTTGAGAGTAACAGAATGTTGAGGAAATGGCAGCAAGTTGGAGTTCGAGAGTAGAGCAGTGGGATATGTGATAACTTGGGGGAAACTGTTCTGATACTTATGTATTTGGCAGTAGCAGCTAGTGTATCCTACACTTGTTTAAGGCAGAGGGTTGTAGTAGCTAGTAGGGATTTAGGAAATCTAGGAGTTCAGTGAGTTGGTATTAAGGTAATATCAGAAATATCAAGTTATGGTCTATAGTATGTTAGATACTAGATAACCCTAGTATACATGGATATAAGATAACTATATATTTTAATCTAGATATATTAACTAGCTTAGCCTGGAAATCAACCTAGAAACCTAGGTGTAGATTGATGCTACCAAGAATTTACTATTTAGACCTAGTTGGACCTAGAAAACACTTATTTACATAATTTGACCTAATTATCATTCAAGGACATTATTTTGACATTTATATTTCATAATTAGGTCATTGTGATTTCATCTTGGGCATCGATCCTCGCACTTTCCTCGGGACCACAGGCGAGTACATTCTCTGACAGTTTTTATTGTTGATTATTTCTATAATTCAGTTGTATTACATACTTGATTCCAACACTATGGATACACGGGTTAGCACCCTAGATCCCCATCATGAGGAGTCGTGATTGGAATCCATCGTGCTAGCTGGGGGATGGGGAACTATTAGTAGATTATGTGATCATATCCAAACCTTTACATGCATCATAGCTCACCCCACTTCTCACGTCGGGTGCGGCCTGACCATTTACATGCATCATAGCTGTTATATATGATTAGCCTGACCACTACATGCATCATAGCTAACCATATGGTTAGCCTGACCTACAAGAATTATAGCTAATCATATATAACCAGCCTGATCTAGTCCCAAGCCGATCACATAATAAACTGATATTTCAAACACTTAGCTAGATGTCTATTTTATTCAGATTCTCTTGTTCTAACATTCACTGTTTATTGTTCATTGCTAGATGCTCTATTGCCTATTTCTTTTCTCTAGTACTTTACACTTCCAGCATTTATTCTCATCATGTATTTCTTACAATGTTTATAGTTTTTGTCAATTTAATGAAACTGCTGTTAGTGCTTGTGCTTCGCTCCAATCCTGACTGGATAACATTTTTCAGAGGACCTGGAGAACTATTGCCCCACTCATTACGGCCCAGGGTTAGAGGAAGATTTCACTCCGGAAATCCCAGAGGAGTTGCCCAGCCTAGAGGAGAACTTACCTGCTTGTACTTAGATTACTTTTTCTGCATTTATTGTTTCAGACTGAGACTGAGTTGTAATTATTATTTTGTGACTTTGTGAGGTCATCTAGACCCAGGATTTGAGTTGGACTTATTGTGGTTGGTTTATTATAGAACTCTTTTCCATTCTCTTCGTGCCATTATTTCTTATAGCTTGTAATTGAGTATATTTATAGAACTATAAATTATTATCATTGTCCTCCGTACGGAGTTGAGACTATTGACAGGATATATTATGTTGAGACCTAGACAGCGTTCTACCGCCGATGCTGCGGCGTAGGCTGGACGTACCCACGACTCATATCCAATTTCCGGGTGCGGGTCATGACAACTACAACAAGGATCTACAAGAAGGATGCAAGGAGCAACAAGGAGGAGGCCAAGATCTATAAGGAGGAGGCTACATTCAACATTTGAAATTTTTATTGAGAATCCATCTTCCAATAGGTACATTTTAGTTTTCCCTCTTGTAATAGGTTCTAAATATGATATTTAACCATGATAAATCACCCCACATGCATAGGCTACCCATAGAAATTGGTTTTAGGTTCATAGGAGACCTATGGTGGATGTTATGTGTGTTTTGGTGTCAATTTTGGGGAAATTCCGAGATTGACACATGTAGTATTTGTCAAATGGTCAAATAGATCAATATGACATGTGAATGATTGTTTATGACTAGTGTTGTATCCATAATTGGATACGTGTAGGCCGTATCTCGTCAATTTGGCGATATAGGTTGATTTTGGAGGTTTTTCTTCGACACGGGGATTTGTGCATGTCATATCTTGACACGGACACGTAGTTAATTATATTATTGTTCATATTATGCATAATTAGTATTCTAGGCTTGCTCGTATCCTTCGAGATGTGTTTGGTTGTGCGGTGGAGCCGTATCACAAGCGTACCATAGAATAAGTGTGATACGGGTGCGGTGCACTCCACATGTTTGGTTTATGGTCCTCATTTCTATGTATGCTTGTGTGTATATATATGTATGATATAGTATATAACATATATATGTATATGAGTATGTTTATATGATATTTGTATATAGAGGATATCTATAGAGTATATATATATAACTAGATGTATATATGTGTATGTGTGTGAGTGTGCTATGTGTTGTGTGTTGTGAGAGTGTCTGTGAGGAAATGTGCAGTCGGGCACAACAGGTTTTAGCTCACAGTGAGTAGTCGGCAAGGAGCAAGGTGTGTAGTGCAGCCAACTATAAGGCTCGGGCAGTGCATCAGTGCATTGCAGCCACCTACAAACAGTTCAGCAAGGGTGAAGCCAGCAACTCGGGCATAGTGCACTCAGGGAGGAGCAACCTTGAGTCACTGCAGTACCTGCAGTAGGAGCATTCAGCAGACTCGTGCACTATATAGATTAGCAATGAGGAGCCACTGATGTGCAGTGAGCAGAAAGGAGCAAAGGTGCAACATGTGCAGTCACAGTTTCAGCAACCTTGGAGCATGCAAGGCTCGTGCACAGCGTTGTTTATATCACAGTTCACTGCAGTACCTACAGTAAGAACAATCCAACTTGGGCACAAGAGGTTCTGTTGGGAGAACATCTATACTATAGTATCACTGTGTAGTGAGATGCACAGCAGCACATTATAGTTTCAGAGAGGTATCAACTGAAGTATCAGCTATGTGCAGTGTCCTCACTGCACAGCAAGAAAAGGATTCAACTGCACAGTTCAGCATCAATGCACTCAGTGTAGTAGTAGTTACAGCAAGGAGTTGCATGCATGTTGCAGTGCTCATGTAGCTTCAACAAAGGAGAAAGAGTAGTAGCAAGTGTGCAGTCAGTGCACAATTTTAGCTAGGCAGTATCAGTCCCTCATTGTTCAGGTATCAGCAGTACAGTATTTGGGAGGTATTGGTTCACCAAGGTATTGGATTTGAGTATCGAGATTGGTGTGTGGTAGTGTGATACGTATTGGTGCAAGGCCAAGGTATCCAAATTTTATTGATTAGTTAAGATACTATATATATTGACTTGTATCTATATATAAATTACTATTTTTATATTCAAAACTTGCGTATCTTAGGATACGGTCTTTTATGTGTTTCATAGTATCTTAGATGGGCTAGTGTAGCTTAGTTTCATAGTGTGTAGACCTAGTATCCTAGAGTTGGACTCATATGACCGAGAAATAGTCGGATTGACTTAGAAATGACTTTATGACTTAGAATTGCACTAGTTAAACTTATTTTTATTCTAGAACCTTTTATTGATGCAACATACCATATATAGGTCTCTGTGACACCAGCTTGGGCATCGAGAGACACACCTTGCTCAGGACTTCAGGCGAGTACATTCTCTGACAGTTTTTATTATGTTGATTATTACTATAATTCTAGTTGTAGTGTATGCTTGATTCTGACACTGTGGATATACGGGCTAGTATCATAGATACCTGTCATGATGAGTCATGATTGGAATCCATCGTGCTAGCGGGGAACGGAGAAATATTAGCAAGATTATGTGATCATACCCCACTTTACATGCATCATAGCTCACCCCATATATTACGTTGGGTGTAGCCTGACTATTTACATGCCTCATAGCCTGTTATATATGATTAGCCTGACTATTGCTCGCATCATAGCTAACCGGATGGTTAGCCTGACCTCACATGTATCATAGCCAATCATATATAACAAGCCTGATCTAGTCCCAAGCTGATCACATAGTAAACTGATATTTCATAACACTTAGCTAGAATTTTTATTTTTGTATTCCAGTTCACTCATTTCTAGCATTCATATATATTTGTTCATTACTAGTTAGTACTATTACTAATTACATGTCTCTCCAGTATTCTTTATTTTTCTAGTATTTCTTTATCATGCATTTCCTTACATTATCTTATAGTTTTTGTCAATATAATTGAAACTATTATTTAGTTTTTGTGATTCGCTCCAATCCTGACTGGATAATATTTTTTAAAGGACCTTGAGGATTTTTGTCCTACTCACTATGGCCCAGGAGTAGAGGAAGACTACATACCAGAGATTCCAGAGGAGTCACTCTCCTTAGAGGAGACACAACCTACAGTCGTTTAGATAGCTTCTTGGTCTAGTTATCTATGTATTAAATTGTTCTAACTTGAGATTTGTATTATATTATGTTGAGACTATTTATGTTGGGATAGCTAGTGTCACTACCACATATCCATATAAGGGCATTTGTGTAATTTCACTATCTTGAATAATTATGTATTTAATTAATCTGTTGAGTTATAACTATTTATATATATTTAGTAATGTTTGGTTTTAGGTCAACCCTAGAACTCATTAGGACAACCCTAATGACTAAACCCTAATTTGAAAACCTAATTCTAGAGAAACCCTAGAATTCAAATTTTAGGGTGAACCCTCAAACCCTAGACTGACTAAACCTTAGTTAATTAGGTTCTACAGGACCTAACCTGGGGGTTTAACCTACAACTATTCATTGGAAACCCTAAACTTGGTTTAATATAAAAGGGAGCCACCTAGCCTCCATTGGAAGAAAACCCTAGCCTCCATTTGAAAAACCATCTTTCCCCCACCATAAATTCAGAATCTAACCCTAGGGAATCCCATTTTCCTCCTTCAAGGCAAAGGGAACAAGGATCTGAGGTCAAGAAGCCTTGGGAAAGAGAACTTCCATTGGAGAAACCATCTCCCTATAGGTAAAACCCTATTATTTATCAATTATATTCTGTTTTTCTTGTTTTTGACCATTAGGAACCCACCTTGTGTGTGTAGGTTTCGATTTCTAGGGATCCTACATAAGGACCTAGGAGATCTAGGGTTTTGGGTGACCTACGTTTGGTTTTCCCCAATTTCGTGAACCCTAACCCTAGGTGTTCGCATGTAGACCTATCTCATCCTCCAACGTGTGAGTTAGATCTTGATTTGTAGGGTTTTGATTGAGGATTTATGGGGTTGTATGTAAATCTGTTTTTCTGCACTTCTTGTGTTTGTAGGAATGCCCCTTAGGGATTTGCCTATCTATGTGTTCAATTACTGCATGTTTTGATGTATATATACATATACATAGATATATTGCATAGGGGTATTGATAGGTTGGGGTTTTGGGGTTGTTGTACAGTCGGGCATGGAGGAAATGTGCAGTCAAGTTCTTGTGTGAACTGTGCATGGCTGTGCTGTGTCAGAAAACTACATGTGTGTGTCCCTGTTTTTGAGAGTGAATTATCTAGGTTCAATATGGGTTTTTGGCTGTGAGTAGGTAGATGGGTTAGGTATTTCCTGTGCAGTTGGGTTTGTGTGAGAACTCTCAGATCCCTGTGTAGGTGCATCCCTGTGAACCAGTGTCATGTGTATCCCTGGGTATCAGTATGAACTTGTGTGTGTCAGAGTGAATATAGCAGGGTTTGGAGTCGGGTATTCTCTGCTGTGCAGTGGTATCTGCATAGAGAGAGTATCGGGTTCACTAAGAGTTCTAGTGTGTAAGTTCACTTATGTGTTGGGTGGTATTGTGTAGTGTTAGGTTCTGTGTATATCAGTGTATTTATGTGTCAATAAGCCTAGCTAAGTGCCTGTGTGTTTGTAGGTATTTGAATTCCAATTTGTGTGTATCAGTGTGTATCAGTATGGTGAAGGATGTAAGTGCCTGTGTTATTAACTGTGAACCACTGTGTATTAGTGGGTCTAGGAATCTATGTCTGTGTGTGCCTCTGTGCAGAATTTGTGTATCAGCTAGATCATAGTATGTAGGAATTCTGTGTATATTTCATGTATCCAGAACTAGTGTATAGTAACCAGTGTACAGTCAGTGAGTGTGTGTGTTGATTTCTCCCAGGTTCACAGTGTGTGTGTATCCTAGAACCTAATGCCAGTGTATATGTATCAGTAACTAGAGAGTGAGAGTGAGTAGTGTATCTTGTGTTCAGGATTGTATGATTGCAGTGAGGGTATGAGTATCAGTGTGTGTAGATGTAGTTGTGAGGAACCTGTGTCAGTATATTGGGGAGAGGTAGCTCTAGTCATATTAGGATCAGTGGGTTGGTAATGTGTGTATCCTAGAAACCAACATCCTGATTTCAGTAGGTGCAGAATAAAAATCTGTGTGTGTAGAGTGAGTTTGTGTTAAAGTACAGTGTGGTTGTGAGTACCTTAGAGTGCAGAGTGTTTTAGGTATCAGTTAGATAGGTTCCTGTGTGTCTCATGTATAAGATCTGTATAGTGTGCTGAGAGTAAATACTAAATTCTGAGAGTAGGTAATTAAATTCCAAGGTGTGTGTGAATGTGAGCACCTATGCCTACATTCTTTGTGAAAGAACAGTAGGTATACATGTGTGTTAGTTAGGAAATCAATACCTGTGTGTTTCCCAATGACAGGGGGGATCCTGATCAGAGTGTCTTAGAGTGTAGCAGTAAGTTATGTGTAGTTCAATAGCTAGTTCAGTCTGTGTGTGTGTGTGTGCAGTAGCAGTTAAGGTAATATATATATAAGTATGTCTATGACAGTTAAGACATAAGTGTTAGTTATTATAGACCAGTATATATAGAGTATCATATTACTTATACCTTATTTTCATTAGTCAGTGACCTTATAGACTAATTAACTAGTTTTGGACCTAAACCTTAGTGTGGACCTAGTTTACCTAGGATAACCTAGTACTGAGCAGAAAACCACAGATTTGACCTAGAGGCCTCATACTTAAGTAGTTAATCATGTTTATCCCTTTAACTCGGTATTTAACATTGATATCTTATATATAGGTCCTTGTGATCCCACCTTGGACATCGATCCTCACACCCTGCTCAGGACCACAGGCGAGTACATTCTTTGACAGTTTTCATTGTTGATTATTTCTATAATGCAGTTGTATTACATACTTGATTTCGACACTATGGATACACGGGTTAGCACCCTAGATCCCCATTATGAGGAGTCGTGATTGGAATCCATCGTGCTAGCTGGGGGATGGGGAACTATTAGTAGATTATGTGATCATATCCAAATCCTTTACATGCATCATAGCTCACCCCACTTCTCACGTTGGGTGCGGCCTGACCATCTTACATGCATCATAGCTGTTATATATGATTAACCTGACCACTACATGCATCATAGCTAACCGTATGGTTAGCCTGACCTACAAGAATCATAGTTAATCATATATAACCAGCCTGATCAAGTCCCAAGCCGATCACATAATAAACTGATAATTCAAACACTTAGCTAGATGTCTATTTTATTCAAATTCACCTGTTCCAGCATTCACTACTTATTGTCTAGCATTCACTATTTATTGTTCATTGCTAGATGCTCTATTGCCTATTTCCATTTTCTCCAATACTTTACATTTCCAACATTTATTTTCCATCTTGTATTTCTTACACTGTTTATAGATTTTGTCAATTTAATGAAACTGCTGTTAGTGCTTGTGCTTCGCTCCAATCCTGACTGGATAATATTTTTCAGAGGACCTGGAGAGCTTGTGCCCCACTCATTACGGCCCAGGATTAGAGGGTGATTTCACTCCAGAAACCCCAGAGGAGTTGCCTAGTCTAGAGGAAAATTTACCTGGCTGTTCTTAGATTATTTTTCTGTATTTATTGTTTTAGACTGAGACTGAGTTGTATTTATTATTTTGTGACTTTGTGAGGTCATTTAGACCTAGGATTTGAGTTGGACTTATTGTGGTAGGTTTTTATTAAAACTCTTTTCTATTCTTATCGTGCTATTATTTCTATTAGCTTGTGATTGAGTATATCATAGAACTGTGGATTATTATCATTGTCCTCCGTGCGGAGTTGAGACTATTGTCAGGATATATTATATGTTGAGACCTAGACAGCGTTCTACCACCGATGCTGCGGCGTAGGCTGGACGTACCCACGACTCATGCCCAAATTTCGGGTGTGGGTCGTGACAGCTAGACTCTAAATTATTGTTGTATTAGGATTGTGCACTAGACTTATGTCAGAACTTCCTTATCTTTTACATCTTATTATGCTAACTACTTTCCCATAGTTATTGTGATTGAGTATATTATGAATTGATGATCAAATACATTATTCATTTTCCTACTTATGGAGTTAAGATCATTGACAGGTTATTTTGTGAGTTATGTTTAGTAGTCTTGAGACCTAGACAATGTTCTACCGTCGATGTTGTGACGTAGGCTGGACGTACCCACGGCTCTTTCCCAAATTCTGGGTACGGGTCATGATAAATAATTTATCCGAGTACAATGTCGTAGCTCTGAAGTGGCATTACAAGTAGACAGACACTCAGCTCCCGGCCTCACAGAGTAACTCTTCGATCCTTGTAAATATCATTAACCAGGATAATGCCTTTCCCGTTCATGATCTTGCAAGTCCTAAGCAAAGACTCAGCTACCAAACCATGCTTTAGAGCAAAAGAAACAGATATAAAACTATAGGAAGCACCACTATCAAACAAATCTAAAGCTGGAATGGAATCAAGAAGAACAGAACCTATGATGACATCTCCGGTAGGCTCATCCTTCTCGACTGTCATAACGAACGCTCATCCCTGACGTGCACCTCCCTGATGTTGGTGCTGGGCATAACACTGCTGCTGGGTCAGAAGCGGTGGTCCCCTCGGCTGTACTGCAAGTGGTCTCTCATGTGTCCTCGAAGCTAGAGCTGCTCCCTGAACTATACAACGAGGATTGGAAGGACACTCTCTCAGCTGATGCCCTTCGGTACCACAATACAAATAAACTCCCAACCTCTTCCTACAAACTTTCCATATATGGTCGGGCTTTTTGCGAAAGTGGCAGGAAGCTTGCTGTAACTGTCTCTGCTACTGCGGTGCCTGGTGAAACGGCGCCCTAGCTGGAGTCTAGTGCTACTGCGACTGCTGAAAAGGCCTGGACTAGAAATGAGAACGCTTGGCAGATACTGTGCTGCTATTTGCCCCCAGAAAAGAATCGATATCTCTCTTGGGCTTCAAACCCAACTCCCGCTCAACCTTGCGTGCCTCCGCAAGTATCTCCGAGTAGGTCTCATAAAAAGACGGAATAAGGATCTTCACTTCCCAGTTTCGACCCTCGTAAAAATGAATAGCTCAAACCTCCGGCTCCATCACCAAATACTCTATAAATCGGCTCAACCTGTCGAACTCTGCAGCGTATTCCTCCACAGACATGCTCCTCTGAATGAGGCTCTCAAACTTCCTCCCCAAGTCTAACCTGTCTGTTCGAGCGAAGAACTTCTTCTTTAAGAGGTCCTTGAATACCTCACAAGACTGTCGTACGTCAGCAAAAATTAGCTTATTCCAGAACCAAGTGCGGGCGACGTCGAACAGCTGAAGTCCTATCGTCTCAGCCTTCAGATCCTCAGAAAGATGGAACACCCTCATGAGATGCTCAATGTCCTTGAGCCAATCATCAGCATAGACGATGCCCTCCGTCCCCTTGAAGACCCTAGGCTCCAGCTTCTTGAAGTCCTGAATGTTGTCTGGCCAAAGTTGAGCAACCTGAGAAGCAACCTGCAGCTGGACCGAAACTCCTCTCTCTACTACGGCACAAGAAAGCTGATGAGTACTCTTGATGCCCTGCTACAAGACGTCGATCTACCTCTGGGGTGCCTCAGACTGAGCACTCTGTGCCTCCAATATCTCGCGAAACAGTATAAAAATCTATATCGCATCTGTTGGCACAGAAGGTGGAGGTGGAAGTCCCATAGATACAGCTGAAACAGTCCTCTGAGTAGGAGGTGGACCCCCGAATGCAGCTGAGACACCAATCACCGGATAAGTGACTAGTATAGGCCCTCGAGAAGTCGTAGACCTCTCAGAAGCTTCTCTCCCCTGCTATGATCTAGTCTTAGGCGTCATCCTAAGACAAAGCGAAAGAAAGAATCAATATGGCACATGATGTAAGACACTCAAAGGAAGTACAATTAAAGATCAAACACCAATATCAAGGACGAATAGTTGAATGGATCAAAAGAATTTTTTTTTTAGATGTGATTGAATATTCTCAGCCTATAGCATATATCCTATATCATGAAACAGGCTCATAATAGCACTCAATTCATAGTACTACTACGAATCGCACTAGTTGCGACCTCGAAGACCTATATAGGCTACCACTAAAAATGTGTCACGAACCACACCTAGTGTAGGGATGCAAGTCAGGAATAATGTCCAGCCTACGTCGTAGAATCGGTGGTAGAACATTGTTTGGGTAATCTATCTAGCAATATAATAAGCCACCAACAATATCAAAATACTCAATTACAGATCTAAGTTGGAGAATAGCATGAATATAATAAAATAATAGAATAGTCACAATACAACTCATGAGTCAATAATAACACCAATGAGTCAGAGAAATACTGAACAGTAAGCTGGAGACAAATTCAGTACAAGAGAATAACTAAGATACTATAAGTCCCGGGTCATCTTTCTTAGTCGGGATGAGTCCCTCCTGAGTCAGGGTCTCTGGTTCTAAGCCCACAACATCCTGAAGCCCGTAATGAGTAGGGTACCACTCCTCAGTGTCATCTAGAAAAAATGTATCCTGTCAGGAAATGAGCATAGTACATCTCTAACAGCAGTTCTAATCAATAATATAAACTATGTAACAGTAAATAGATGTGAATATACAAGATGCAACAAAAGCTACAAGAGATATATAATAAAGAAAATACTAGAAATAAATACAAGAATGAACAATATGGCAATGAACAAGAATACTAATGACTAAGTGAGTCAGTACAAGCTTTAACATGTGATCGGCTTGGGAACTTGCATAAGGAACTTGCACAAGGATAAGGGCTTGGCTAATCATACGTGTGGTGTATGATCAACACTCACAAGGAACAAGACATGCACAAGGAGGGTATGATCACATATCTATACTAAAATACACTCGACCCGCGACTGGTATAGTGGATCCAACCATGGCACGCTATGGCACAGGATTCTCTAGGAAGGTCGCAAGTCTCCCCGAGAATCTGTGTCTGTACATGTACAAGAAGAACAAGGAAACAAGGCTTGCACAAGATACACCATATATACCAAGGAATAACATCTCATGACAAGATTCGGATATACCAATCTGTGTAACCATCGTGTCAAGAAATCAAGGATATCTACACTAGATACAATAAACATAGAGAATATCACAAATAAGAAACTATCAGAGAATGTACTCGTCTGAGTTCCGGTGAATAATATCACAAATGTCTGATACGGTGCCTCGAAGACCTAAATAGGGAATATAACATCAATACAAGGTTTCAGAAATTAAAATAAGTTAAATTAGTCAACTTCTAGGTCAAAGAGCCATTTCTAAGTTAAAATAGTCAAACTAGGTCAACTCTAAGTCAAACCGGTCAAACTTTGTCAACTACCTATTTCTAGGTTGCATGAGTCTATCTCTCTGATATTGGGTTTACATACTAAGAATCTAGGCCATACTAGCTAAACTAGGATACTAAGATACCGGATCGCAAGATACGCAAACAAGAAATACAAAAATACTTGTAGAAGCATGAAAAATATGCCGGATGGCTATACGCAGCATATTGGTGCAAAACAGCGTAAGCAGAGGCCTCCAAAGCCATCAAGCGTGCAACAGAGCTTTTTTTGCTAAATACAGCGTGAAATAATTAAAAGCTCAAAAGGCCATCCGCGTAAGGCAGTACGTCCAAGCCACTTCAGCGTAAACGGGGTGCTTTATCGCCTCCAGGGCGTAAAACTCATCCTCTTTCAGACGCAGCATTGAGTGTACAAGAGACGCTTCGTATTCTCCGAAGTGAACCTGTCAGACCCTACAATAAAGATCCTGCAATGAACCTGACGTCTGGACTTCTGACAAAGGGATACGGCTCGACTACCCAGACGACGGCTATAATGATGGCACAGCACTGCGACCCAGGATGTCATTTACCGCCATCCCCTTTGCGTAAACTGCTTTTACAAAGCACGAAGGGATACGCTGCCTTGTTTTCCATAGGCAGACACGAGCTATTTACGTTCTGCAGTAGACAAACCATCTGCCACATCAAAAGCTGCACTCCGTACGGGGTTCGAGGTACGTCTCTGTGTCCAATGCACAGAGCGATGACAGTTGCTCGAGGCACGTCTATACGTCTAATGCACAGAGCGGTGACAGTTTCTCAAGGCACGTCTCTGCGACTGATGCGCAGAAGAAGTTGCAGACCTTCAAAAATACGCCTCCATATTTAATGCGCAGGATGGTGGCAAATCTCGGCATTTAATGCAAGAGATTTGATTATATCTTCAAAAGCCGTAATTCCGGCTAAGACGTCCACATCAGCACTCTGGCACGGTATGCAGCGGCTTCTACGCCCATCCAGCTCCTGTGCTCACTCGGCCTCTATGACCGCTCGACTTCAACGCCCATTCGACTTCCACGCCCACTCGGCCTCTATGACCGCTCGGCTCCAACGCCCATTCGGCTTCTACGCCTACTCGGCCTCTATGACCACTCGACTTCTACGCCTATTCGGCTTCTACGCCGATTCGACTTCTACGCCGGTTTGATAACTATTTGGCTTCTATGCCATAGTGACAAACATTTGGCTTCTATGCCAACCTCTTCTACACAATGGATACCTACCTACGTGGCTTCTACGCTGTGATCTTCGTAGCGATTATACGCATTTTGTCCCTTAGTTGGACCCGCATCACACGCTCATTCAAAGGATCATCTATACGCAGGCATTGGTTACTTTAACCGTTGTGTAAAAGGGTGCTGAATTTTCTATTCCTCGGTTTCTACGCTGACGGAGTGGTCACTGTCACTAAAACTCTATAAATAGAGACCTCTATCAATGAAAAAAAAGGGGAAGAAAATTGGTCAAGAAACCAATATCAGATACAAGGTCGACAAATTGGAAGATCGAACCAGAGGTCAAGAGAGAGAGAGAGAGAAAGAGAGAAGAATCCGGAGCTCAGGCAAAGAGTAGGGATCGACGACTTTGGCATCATGCATCCACCCTCTTCTGCAACCTTCGAAGCTGCTTCCTGTCTTCTACGACACTTCTTCAACATCGTGTAGTCCAAGGGCTAAAGTGATCGACTGCAGATCAGACACCTATAGCAATCATCTACCCAGATTAAATAAATTGTACTCCCATATCCTCGTATAGGATCAAATTGTACAAGTTTGTTTGTAAACCAAAGAAGGCAGGTTTCGTGTAAACCCCATCTTGAATACATTTTCATTCTTTCGTTTAATACCACAAACAAGATGGCGACTCTGCTGGGGACATCTTTCTCTTCTGACGAGGAAGCGATTGCTCAACACGATGCGGTATCCATAGGAACCATGAAGAAGACACTGGTCGTCCAATTCGACCAGTCTGCCTACGAAGATATGCTTCGAACCAGCGGTAGCTCTCACCCTCTCTTCGTCCAAGACAACAGGAAGCTGCGCAAAGTCTGGATGCCCAAGACATCCTCTACCATTCCTGTAGACTCTCTGATCTCTCCGATCTCTTCGACCTCTCTGACCAATGAGGTTGTAGCATTGCTCCATCCATGCCCAACACGTAAAATTCAGTCTCCCGCTATGCGCGGTACAGACAAAACTTTGGGCAAAGCCTCAGCGCTAACCCAGAAGTATCCACTGCGCTCTACACGTAGAAACCAGTCTCCCGCTATGTGCGGTACAGACAAAACTTCGGCCAAAGCCTCAGCGCTAACCCAGAAGTATCCACTGTGCTCTACGCGTAGAAACCAGTCTCCCGCTACGCGCGGTACAGACCAAACTTCTGATGATGCCTCAGCGCCAAATCAGAAGTACAAATCACGCTCCGTGCGCAAGACAACATCTGACCTCTACGGGGAACCAGATAAGCGCTGTGATTTTCGCAAGGGAAAGCAAGCGGCAGAGTACTCAACTTCTCGGCCTTTACGCCAGCGAGGGAGCAATCTGCCTACCCTCCGGGTTACGCGGGAAGCCGACGGCCGACTGAGGACCTCTTCAGCTTTACATCAGTCTGAGCAAATCTCCAAATTATGCCAGGCGAAGCCCCACGGAGTAAAGCAAGATCAGGTTGTGGAAAGATACTCTCCCCGGGGATTATCCACCACCCAAATGGATAATCTGTTGTACACAGGAGGCATAGGAAAAAACATAGTGCCCAATCTCCGCATGCCCACTGATGAGAACAGAAGAAACGAGCAGTCTCCTTCGTCTTCTTCTATAAATTCTCCTGACCTGCGAGATTATCTAATCCAGAAACGCAAAAACAAGAGTCATAAATGGACTTCAGTTCCCCTAACAGTCAAACACGGGGAGATCATATGGGAAGATACGTCAACGTCTAATGTCGTCATAACAGGTAGACCACAGGAAGACTCTATCTTTATTATTCCAGCAACCCATGACGATCAGCGTCCGATAATCTTTGGTAGCAGGCGGAACACCCCAATCGTACAGGAGGAATCGCGTGAGTCTGAAACTGGCAGGATACAAACCCACAGATATAGCCCACAAGCATTAAATATTATGCAAAGCATGGGTTACGACTTGAAACTGAAACAAGGTCTCAACTATGGGAAAGGTAGACGAACGCCGGTGCGTAGTAATTCTCACCATCAAAAAGCTCGTTTCGGGTTGGGATATATTACGTCTCTCATGAGACCCAAAATTCTAAAATCCAATCCTGTACAACCAGAGGCAGTTCCTGATAAATCAGTTTCTGTGGCCAGAGGCCACGGCATGTCTAGGAGTAACTTACCCCGACGGAATAAAGTGACGTCCAGGGCCGGGGGTAGAATCCCCTCAAGATCCGAAGATGATGCAACGACGACGATCTCCCCGCAAGACCGTAAAATTCAGGCATCAGGAGCCCGAAGACCAAAAGGAACTTTCTCCTTCAATGAAGACGACATCATTGAAATCTTCGATATGTTAATGAAAGAGCGCAAGCTTCAGCTACCCAACATCAGACATCCTGAGAGGGCTGACAAAGTGGATGACCCGGATTATTGTCTCTTCCACCGGTACACTCATCACTCCACAAAGACTGCCATGTCCATATTATCTCTGAGAATATATGCACTTCCATCCCCGATAGAATTGCATCCCAGAAGTTTGTCATGTTCATATTACCTTTGAACAAACCTTCTTGGTTTTGGCTATCGATTATCACATCGGTTGTCATCTCAACTTAGCGCCCGTACTTAACTCTAAGTATGCCAGTGGTGTTAGGTCCACAAAGACTGCCTTGTCCATATTACCTCTGAGCAGATATGCACTTTCATCCCCGATAGAATTGCATCCCAGAAGTTTGTCATGTTCATATTACCTCTGAACAAACCTTTTTGGTTTTGGCTATCGATTATCACATCGGTTGTCATCTCAACTTAGCGCCCGTACTTAACTCTAAGTACGCCAGTGGTGTTAGGTCCACAAAGACTGCCATGTCCATATTACCACTGAGCAGATATGCACTTCCATCCCCGATAGAATTTCATCCCAAGAAGTTTGTCATGTTCATATTACCTCTGAACAAACCTTCTTGGTTTTGGCTATCGATTATCACATCGGTTGTCATCTCAACTTAGCGCCCGTACTTAACTCTAAGTACGCCAGTGGTGTTAGGTCCACAAAGACTGCCATGTCCATATTACCTCTGAGCAGATATGCACTTCCATCCCCGATAGAATTGCATCCCAGAAGTTTGTCATGTTCATATTACCTCTGAACAAACCTTCTTGGTTTTGGCTATCGATTATCACATCGGTTGTCATCTCAACTTAGCGCCCGTACTTAACTCTAAGTATGCCAGTGGTGTTAGGTCCACAAAGACTGCCATATCCATATTACCTCTGAGCAGATATGCACTTCCATCCCCGATAGAATTGTATCCCAGAAGTTTGTCATGTTCATATTACCTCTGAACAAACCTTCTTGGTTTTGGCTATCGATTATCACATCGGTTGTTATCTCAACTTAGCGCCCGTACTTAACTCTAAGTACGCCAGTGGTGTTAGGTCCACAAAGACTGCCATATCCATATTACCTCTAAGCAGATATGCACTTCCATCTCCGATAGAATTGCAACCCAGAAGTTTGTCATGTTCATATTATCTCTGAACAAACCTTCTTGGTTTTGGCTATCGATTAACACATCGGTTGTCATCTCAACTTAGCGCCCGTACTTAACTCTTAGTACGCCAGTGGTGTTAGGTCCACAAAGACTGCCATGTCCATATTACCTCTAAGCAGATATGCACTTCCATCCCCGATAGAATTGTATCCCAAAAGTTTGTCATTACCTCTGAACAAACCTTCTTGGTTTTGGCTATCGATCATCACATCGGTTGTCATCTCAACTCATCGCCCTCTGACTCACCTGATGCTCTCGAACAAACACTATCAGTTAATATGGTAGTGGCAATTCCCTTTAAAGCAGATGAACAGGATTCTGAGCCATTTGAGAATGACTCTTGGGCTCAACAAATGGATACGCAGTGGGAATTCCGGTTCGAGCAAAGAGAACCTCCCACCAAAGATGAAGTTATCCAGGTCGATGTTGGTGGTAAACTTTCGCCAAAGTCGATATTCATCGGTAACAATCTTTCCCCAGCTGAAAGGGAAGAAGTTATCCAGCTGATAAAAGAATATATCGACGTCTTTGCGTGGAATTATGAGGACATGCCGGGCCTTGATCCAAAGGTGGCTACTCATAAACTCAATATATTGACCGACTCGAAGCCTAGGAAGCAGCACCAACGCCGGTTTTGCCCGGATATGATGGACGCCATCGAAGCTGAAGTCAAGAAGTTGATAGCCTGCGGTTTCATCCGGGAAGAACAACATCCCGACTGGGTCGCCAACGTTGTCCCATTTATAAAGAAAAATGGGAAAATACGTATCTGTATTGATTACCGAGATCTGAATGCAGCCTGCCCCAAGGATGAGTTCCCTCTTCCCATCACGGACATCAAGATCGATAACACCTGCAGTTTTGAACGTATGTCTTTCATGGACGGATTCTCAGGATACAATCAGATCAAGATGCATCCTGGAGACGAGAAGCACACTGCCTTCCGGACCCCGTTGGGAGTATATTGCTATACGGTCATGTCCTTTGGATTGAAGAACGCCGGGGCTATATAACAACGAGCTATGAGTACATATTCCATGAGCATTTACGCAAAATAGTAGAATGTTACGTGGACGACATAGCCGTCAAGAGCCATCTCAAAGATGATCACATTCAAGACTTAAGGACGGTATTCGGGTTAATGCGCCAATATCAACTCAAGATGAACCCTACGAAGTCCTTTCTGGGTGTATCTAGTGGCAAATTCCTGGGATTTGTCATCACCGCCAAAAGCATCCAAGTGGACCCTGACAAAGTCCAGGCCATCGTAGAAATGCGACCGCCCCGTAAAATGAGGGAACTCTGGGGATTTCAAGGCCATCTAGCTTATATCCGGAGGTTCTTATCCAACCTCTCAGGGAGATGTCAGCCCTTTTTGCATCTCATAAAGAAAGGTGTATCCTTCGTATGGGACGAAACCTGTCAACAAGCGTTCGGAGATATCAAGCGTTATCTCACCAGTCCGCCAGTCCTGGTGCCTCCCGTCATGGGAAGACCATTCTTGCTGTACGTTCGAGCGATGGATCATTCGCTAGGAGCTTTTCTCGCACAGAAGAATGATATGGGTCATGAACAGGCTATCTACTACCTCAGCAGGATGATGGTCGGAGCCGAACAACGGTACAACCCAGTGGAGAAAGAATGCTTGGCTCTGATGTTCGCTATCCAGAAGACGCAGCACTATGTCGCCTGCCAGACTATTCATATCATCTCCAGGATCAACCCTCTTCGAGTATTGATGAGCAAGCCAAGTGCTCTTAATTCACGGCTCGCGACTTGGGCGATGCTGTTAACACCATATGACATGGTATACATCCCGCAGAAGTCCATCAAAGGCCAAGCGCTGGCTGACTTCCTAGTTGCTCATCCGATCCCGGAGGCTTCCAAATTATACGAGGACGTTCCCGACGAAGTTGCAGAATGTAATTCCGTAATGGAAAGTGACGCATGGCAACTGTTCTTCGACGGCGCCTCCAGGACTGGTCCCCTGGGAAATGTAGTTTCAGGGGTAGGAATCGTCCTAGTCACTCCTGATAAACTCGACATCTACCGAGCATATTCTCTTAGCGAGCTATGCCCCAACAATGTGGCAGAGTACAACGCTCTGCTAATCGGGCTCCAAGTCGCCAAAGAGTTGGGGGTCGTCTCCTTGGAAGCTTTCGGTGATTCTCTGCTTATCGTCAATCAAGTCAGAGGAATATATGAAGTCCAGAATCCAGACCTCATCCCCTATCACCAAGCAACGGTCGATATAGCCATGGCATTTAAAGGGTTCTTCCAAGAGCATGTACCTCGATCTCAGAATCTGGAAGCTGATGCCCTAGCCAGTCTAGCTGCGGATTTAGCCACTCCTATAAGAACGCAAGATTCGGTAATCCTTCTTAACAGAGATTTATTTTGTGTGAAGAACAACTTTCACATAGAACGCAGCTACGCTGTGAACACAGATCCCCCTAGAAGAGACTGGAGAAGTCCCTTCATAGATTTCGTCGCATACGGAATCTTGCCAGAGGACCCCAAAGAAGCAATATCCGTCAAAAGACGATCATTACGCTTCTACTTCGATGCATCTTCACAATGCCTATATCGCCGGACCTACGATGGACTACTATTGAGATGTCTCTCTAACGACGAAGCACGGCAGATTATCCGGGAAGCTCACGACGGTGTATGCGGAGCGCACCAGCCCGGTCCTAAGCTACAGGATCATATCAGGAGAATGGGCTATTACTGGCCCACTATGATCACGAACGCGATCAACTATGCAAGACAATGCAGAGCCTGTCAGGTTCATGCAGACTTCATACACCAACCGTCTGAATATCTACATCCTACGGTTGCGTCCTGGCCTTTCGAAGCATGGGGTATGGATATCATTGGTCCTATTCACCCGTCTTCTTCCAGAGGTCACCGGTTCATACTGGCCATCATGGTTTACTTCTCCAAATGGGCAGAGGCGATCCCTCTTGCTGAGGTAAAGGCATCTAATGTAATCAGCTTCGTCAAGCATCACGTCATTTATCACTTAGGATTTCCCCGAAGGATAATCCATGACAATGGACCTCAGTTCATCAGCCAAGCGTTTCATCGATTTTGCGATAAAAATCGGATGCATAATATTGCCTCTACGACATATTATCCAGCTGCTAATGGTTTGGCGGAAGCTTTCAACAAAACCATTATCAAACTCTTGAAGAAGTTCGTCTCTTCAAACAAAAAAGATTGGGATGAGAAGCTGGGCGAATGTCTCTGGGCATACCGCACAACGGTACGAACACCAACAGGTTGTACCCTATTTTTACTAGTCTACGGGAGCGAAGCAGTTCTCCCCATTGAAATCCAGATCCCGTCACTCAGGATAGCCGTGACTAATTAGCTGACTCAAGAAAAGAATGACCTGTTAAGGCTTCAAGAGCTAGAAGGATTAGACGAGAAACGCCTCCAAGCTCAACAGCGCATCGCGCTCTACCAAGCACGCATTTCCAGAGCTTTCAATCATAAAGTAATGGAAAGAGTGTTCAAAGTCGGCGAGCTAGTTTTAGCCGTAAGAAGGCCGATGATTCTTACTCACAGGAGTAAAGGGAAATTTCAGCCCAAGTGGGAAGGCCCTTATGTGATCGAGACAATATTCTCGAACGGCGCTTACAGGTTAGCCCAGCCTAATTGAGACCTGTTCATGACTCCTATCAACGGTAAATTCCTGAAGAGGTACTATGCTTAAACCTCCTTTACTCAAGTGGAATATAGCAAGAATCTCAATTCTGACAAAACTACTTCCAAAACAAAACTAGTTAGGTCATATTCTATCATGTCTGTATGACCTCTGAATAGGTATGTCCTGCTAGAAGTTTATCGAGAGTCTATCACGTCCATACTACCTCTGATATCACTCTCGCCCAAACCTGTCATTTACATTCTGAAATGATGGGTCCACAAAGTCAGAAAAGATTCGCTTTATTTATTCCCGAAAAGCGCATAATTATATTGGGGAAGCAAAAAGAAGAAAGGGTACATCATTGTGGGGGAGCGGTCAGATCGCGAATCAGCTTTGCCAGTGCAGCTATCCTCTCATCCCTGGAAACTATGGCATCAGCGCGGGCTTATTCCAGCCGTGCCTCGGGATTGTTCATAAAGGACAGTTCGGCCCTTGCCCGAAGGGATCCAGCTCGGGCAGCTTCTGCACGCTCCAGATCCCGTCGTGCTGTGCTCAGTCGACCAATGGCTACATCTAGACCTGCCAACGACTGGAAAGCCCACTCCTCTGCCAGAGCAAGTTTTTCTTTCAACTTGCGGGCCCTCGCTACATTCCCTTCATGCTCGGATTGGCACTTCGTCTGAAGAGCAAGAGCCTCCTCCACGACAACTTTTCTTTCATCAATCTCCAGCTTGTGTGCTTTGATGGAGTTGTCTAGGCTTTTCAGCTGTTTAGTAAGCCGCGCAGTCATGAGGTCGTATCTGTCCTGGACCTCAGCTTCAAGACTGCCCTGAGCCAGCTGCAAATATTCATTAATAGGTTGCTCCAACCCATTAACCATCGCCTCCAGGGCATCAGCCACCCCAGAATCGCCGAACTCTCTGACCGCCCCAATCAAAAACTGGGAAGCCTTCTTCAGACGCTCAAAATCCAGATTCTTCGCCAACACCATTGATATCAGCATTTTTAAACTGGTGTAAAAGAGGCTGGTATACAGCTCGGTCAACACAACCAGATCTGGTTGAACGCCAGGATTGGCCGCGATATTGGCGAGTTCCCCTCCAAGAATGATTGCAGACGAAGTGGCCACAGCCGCCGCCTCAACGTGTAGTGCGACCGAAGAAGGTGCGACAACGACGGTCGAAGTCATCAGCGTACTCGCAAGAGGCGAGGTCACGATGACGGGTTCGTCCTCCTCTTGAGGTGACGAAACTACTCCGGGCGAGCTGGCTCCCGAAGGTATTTCCTCCTCGAAGTCAAACGTCTCCGTATCATCGCCAGGAGCCCGAGCAGAGCCAGAAGGCGCTTCAACGCTATACTTCCCGTGGATGCCATCCCCTGAGAAGAGGATAAGAAAGTTGATATCAATATGATAGTAATCTTTCTAAGAGGAGACATAAAAGATGACCTTTACCCGTAGCCAACGGTATATATGCCGCGTCTGCAGCCGATGTAGCTATATTACGCCTTAATGACGCAATACGAACTGTCATACCTGGAGAAGGAGGTGGGCCAACCGACATCGCCAGGAGCTCTACCAAGCCTTCACCAAGACGAAGTCGAGGTTCGTCAGCTGGAATCTCGCTAGTCATGCTCACGGACGCGGCAGGAGTTTCATCCGTTGCTGGTCTAGGAAAAGATTCTTCCATTTGCCTCGGCCACGCAGGCAATTTCATTCCCCTACCGGAGGCAGGGGCAGCAACGACAGCCTCAAGCAGGAGTTCTCCGACACCACCAGCCGAAACTGAGGGTCCCTCTCCAAAAGGCGGGGAACCTCCAATCAAAGAGACATCCCCAACAGGAGAGACAGCAGGTTCCTCTCTATGAGCCTCAATGCCAGGAATCCGGAGAGAACAATTAACCGTCTTCTTCTTCCTCTTGCGAGGAGAAGTCTGCTTCGAGGCAGGAGCCCTTCGCTTCCCAGAGACTGCCAAAGCCCCCGCAGGCGGAGGCACTTCACACCTCAGCACCGACACCAGAGGCTCATCTGGAGTGACGGACTCCTCACCCTCGTCAGACGAAATCGAAGGGACTTCGACTCTTCCCCCAGGCTTGGGAGAAGGCACCCTAAAGCTTCCACGCATGTCAAAATCGCGATGGAAGGTGTTGATCGCCACGTAGAATTGGGCATACGAATGGAGGATGCGCAGCTCCGTGGAGAGTGTGACAACCGGCTTGGTAAAGATTGCTCCCGTGCAACCCATGATAAAATAACGCCATCCTCTGGCTCCATCGATGAGTCCGCCCCTGCACCTGAAGCTGGTAACGGCATTACCCACGTGCAGCTGATCGTACCCAAACTGCCTGGCGAACCGACTGGGCAAGTAAGGCTCAAAGAAGCAATAATCTTCGCTTCTGTACAGCAAATGGGAGGGTCTGATACAGACCAACCAATTAAAAGCTTCCGAAGAAATATTGGTCTTCTCTCCACCTAAATCCTTAAGCCAAATCCTCGACTGATTGCGATGCACAGAGGGGACAGTACAGAGGAGCTTCCAGCAATGACCGAGGCTCAGCACCAGCCGACAGTCTAAGACTGTGTTCACGTTCCAGAGGGAGTCCTTGTAGTTCAGCAAGAAACTACCCCCCGAACTACTGCCAGGGCCGGAAGACATCACCCGGGGGTTGTGGAGAATTAACCATCCCATCAAGTACAGGTATGGTAACTCTACCCGGGGAAAGCTATCGCGCCAAGCTTCATCAACGAGCAGTCCATCAGTCATGGATCTCAAACCAGCCTGTATACGGTACACCATGGCAGGGAGCAAGCCCAGTCTTGCCTCGAACACCAGATGAACGGCAGGCCACCGGATGTTCCGGTGAATGCGGTCCGCGGACGCGATAACAGGCACCACTACTCGACGCAACCATATAGAGAGTAAACCAGCCAGTCGGGCTTCCTCAGACAAAGGCCTGCGACAACGCCTCAAGTAACTATAGGCCTTAGTGCCTTCAGGGTACTTTCCTACCCCGTCATTGAGAATCTAATCTAGAGCTTTAGCCTCCTCCATAAGATCCTCGACGACCTGGGCACTGAGCACGCCCAAACAGTTCACGGGCTTATTTTTGCCCCCCGAAACTTTCTCCGACTTGACAGCCCTAGCCCGGTGGAAGAAGAGGTAGGACATCCACTTAGTGGTGTGAGCCAATTCAAAAGGCTCATTATAAAAAGTAGTGCATGCGAAGTAGTGGCACATCAGCTCCTGATACACCTCCACAACCCGAGAGTCCGAGTCCTCCAACTCCCGGTTGGTGGGAACATACTCTTCATATGGGGTGTCCCCCATCGGCAGTCTCGAGATCACTGCCATCTCATGGAGGGCCAACCCCAACTCCCCCAGTGGAGTGGCGAAGGTCCCGGTGGGCAAAATGTATCGCTCCATCAGTGCCAGAAATAAGTTAGGGTTGGGAGGCAACCCAACACTCGTCGCACTCACAGCAGCATACAGTCCGATGACCTCCAGTTCTCTCCAAAAATGTTTCAAGGCCCAGTCAACTAGGCAAGTCCATCGGAGGTTTGTTGGGGTAATCCACCCATTGAACCGAGGATTCTCCTTGGGGTATACCCCCCCTCGCACCATGAAGTCGTTACAGAAAGTCGGCAATTGGACCAGCTGGATCACTGAACTATCTTCACTCGGGTCGCTGCCCCGGCACAGTCCCCTGAATAATGTCATGACACCAGAAGGACGGCTGACAAACAACCCCTGGTCAGCTCCTTTCAGATGAAAGATCTTCCCCAGCTTGCCGTGAAGATCGGGAGTCAGCGTCCACAACATCCTCCTGGAATGTGTGGCATGGAAGAAAGCCGATATGGGATAATCTCTCGGCATCGTGGGCAGATACAAGACCACACTCTCGGCGGGGAAAACCCAGGGTTCTCTCTTGGGCTTCGTCTAGGACTGTTTGTCAATCATGTCCCCAAAGAGAAAGGCCGGCTTGATGTACTGGTCCCCGTCTATGTACGTCAGGGGATCTCCGTTAATCATTTTTAGCAATGTTCGCTCGCCCTGAGCCGATATCAAGATCCCTCGTCCTTCGGGATACTGGGGTCCGGAGATAGGAAATGTCACGTGCGACAGATCCTCCAAGTAGTTCGAGTGCAGCATCCCGGCAGCGGAACCCATCACCTCGGCCAGTGGAGACTCATGCAAGTTAACTGCGAAAGTGCAAGGAAAACACGTCATTACAAATCTTGCAACATAAAGACCAAGAAATGACAGTCTGTGCTTTACGCCAAGACAGTACAAAATTTGGTCATTTTACGCCGGAAGTCACATCCTGAAGCGTAATTGGCGGTATACTGTCCGTGCTTTACGACCAGACTGCCAAAATTCTAGTTATTACGCCGGAGGTCCCATCCACAAGCGTAAAACTAAAATTTTACAATATACACCAAGTTTTCGGCAGTCAGAGCTTTTACGCTCAAAACTGCAAAAACATGGAGTTTTTATGCTGGCATATTAGAAATATGGACGTAAAAGATGAAAAAGTCTCCGTGCGTTATCTTCCTCAAAGAGGCTATCAGCACAGAAGACGACCTAGCGCGGTCACGTTCAACGTGTGTGAAGGATTTTTCGTCGTTCTTTGTCATCCCAAAGGCTATACCTCTAAGGCCGGGTGCGCTACTCGTCGGCAGGATGCTTCGCTCAGAAGGAAGTTCACCTTGCCCGACGGAAGACTCTCTCGCCGGGGCAGAAGAACGAGAAGAAGAGCCTGTGCTCTTTCCCTTGGTGGAGGGGTTTTATTTCGGCGCCATTTCTGAAAACTCGGAGTGCTCGGAGAAAGAACGAGGGGAAAAAACTCAAACAATCGAAGGCTCTCTTTCGCAGAAGACGGATAAAAAGTTTTTCTCTCAAAAGCTTGGGATATATATAGAGTTCGGATCGACTCCTAGAACCCTCGGACGGGCTCCTCGAAACCCCAAACAAATCTCACAAATTAAATATTTGGTTATGATTGGGTACTACGTTAGCCCACTACTCTCGAAAGACGAACAGTCAGCAAATTCGAAGAGTTTTTCGTGCAAAAGCAGGTCAGCGGTTCCTATGCTAAGGAGCTTTCTATGCTCGACAGCAACAGATCTACGGTTTTACGCTCGTAAGCTATAAGTCTATGGTTTTATGCCTGGATGCCTTTGTGCTCGGTAGCTTTTATGCTCGAAAGGCTACAAACCTACGACTTTACGCTCAGCGGATACCAAATCAATGATCTCATGCTCGGTGGCGTTTAGTTTACACTCGGAGGCAACAGATCCGCAACCTTACGCTCAGAATATTTCTTTTATTCACAGGCTACAAATCTACAGTTCTACGCTAAGGAGCTTTCTACGCTCGACAGCAACAGATCTACGGTTTTACGCTCGCAAGTTATAAGTCTATGGTTTTATGCCCGGATGCCTTTGTGCTCGGTAGCTTTTATGCTCGAGAGGCTACAAACCTACGACTTCACGCTCAGCAGCTACGTATCTACGATCTCACGCTCGGTGGCTTTCTACGCTCAATCGACTACGAACTCAGGATTTTCAGCTCATCTACACTACGGATCTCTGACTTTTCGCATATCTGAACAGTTCTCAAGACGGTCGATTACAGGAGTTCACACAGAAGATACTCCTTCTTGACCGCAAGATATCCCAAGTACCCGAAACATACAGAGTTCAAACATTGAGAAATTACTCTTCTCGGGTCAAATGGAGGTTCATCCAGGCTCCAGTCTGAATATCTCATCTATCAAGATGGCAAACTCAGCTCGACAGCCATTCCTCGACCCTGTTCCAAGGGATTTTTCGAGAAGCCATTCTTGAAGATGAAGTCTGAACAAAAATTCTGTTCATCAGAAGTAGAAACTCTACGCGGTTCCTCAGTCTTAGCAGCAGAACAGTTCTTCTAAATGTTCAAAATGCTCAACAGCGTTCTATGGACTATTCGCTATGCATAAAGGACTGGACCTAGCACTCTTTCTATACAGAGTCGGCGTAAAGAATCAGATGCGTCGAAGCTACACATATTCAGAATTCACAGCAATGTATGGCAAAACGATCATATGCAGAGAAGAAAGACGATTTTATTAAAATCAAGATCATGATTACATATGAGGGAAATCCAGTCTAGAAAGGGTTTTTTTTTTCATTTTCATGATTACATATGAGGGAAACTCCGTCTACAAAGGATTTCCCCATCGTCGTCTGAAGATCGCCCAGAAGCTGTTCGGACAGGTTCACGCGTGGGCACAATTCTTCATCCATCTTCTCCAACAGTCAGTCAGTTCCAGCAAACTGACTGATATGGCAATGATCAACGGCGGAAGAATACAGAGTTGGGGCTTGCATAAATTATGCAGATCCCATGCTCCGTGCACTATGACAGATTAAGTTGAGATATTTCACCCAACTCAATGCCCGAGGTCAGAGCTAGTAGCTGCTCTCACCCCCGGAGGTAACAGGAGAAAACACCGCTTGCAAGCCGTATGGTCTAATACGACCCTTCGTTGGAAGAATAGCCATATAAAGTTGCTGATTATCCCGAGCAAGGGAGGTTAAGATATTCTTCCATGATCCATCATTGCAGTGGACACTTGCTCGAAGACGCCATCTTTTTCTGCTCCTTACACGCTGGAAGAACATGATCTCCTTCTTCCTCAGATCGACCTGACGAACTCCGGCGATCATCTCTACGTGGTGATGGAAATGTGGGGAGAACAGGTTAACTCCTCCAGCCTTTTTATAGGTGAAAGAGGTCACACCGGTCCCCAATAAATCTGCCATAAAGTCAGCATCAACCGTTTTAACGCTCCATTCAGAAACGTTTCGAGGTACGAGGAGCAGTTCATGCTTCATTCAAAGCGTTCCAAATTTCGAGAAATTTGAAAGCTTTGAAGGGGGTCTTGTAGAAGCATAAAAAATACGTCGGATGGCTATACGCAGCATATTGGTGCAGAGCAGCGTAAGCAGAGGCCTCCAAAGCCATCAAGCGTGCAACAGAGCTTTTTTCGCTAAATACAGCGTGAAATAATTAAAAGCTCAAAAGGCCATCCGCGTAAGGCAGTACGTCCAAACCACTTCAGCGTAAACGGGGTGCTTCATCGCCCCCAGGGCGTAAAACTCATCCTCTTTCAGACGCAGCATTGAGGTGTACAAGAGACTCTTCGTATTCTCCGAAGTGAACCTGTCAGACCCTGCAATGAAGATCCTGCAATTAACCTGACGTCTGGACTTCTGACAAAGGGATACGGCTCGACTACCCAGACGACGGCTATAATGATGGCACAGCAGTGCGACCCAGGCTGTCATTTACCGCCATCCCCTTTGCATAAACTGCTTTTACAAATCACGAAAGGATACGCTGCCTTGTTTTACACAGGCAGACACGAGCTATTTACGTTCTGCAGTAGACAAACCGCCTGCCACATCAAAAGCTAGACTCCATAGGGGGTTTGAGACACGTCTCTGCGTCCAATGCACAGAGCGATGACAGTTGCTCGAGGCACGTCTCTACGTCTAATGCACAGAGCGATGACAGTTTTTCAAGGCACGTCTCTGTGACTGATGCGCAGAAGGAGTTGCAGACCGTCAAAAACACGCCTCCATATTTAATGCGCAGGATGGTGGCAAATCTCGGCATTTAATGCAAGAGATTTGATTATATCTTCAAAAGCTGTAATTCCGACTAAGACGTCCACATCAGCACTCTGGCACGGTACGCAGCGGCTTCTACGCCCATCCAGCTCCTGTGCTCACTCGGCCTCTATGACCGCTCGGCTTCAACGCCCATTCGGCTTCCACGCCCACTCGGCCTCTATGACCGCTCGGCTCCAACGCCCATTCGGCATCTACGCCTACTCGGCCTCTATGACCACTCAGCTTCTACGCCTATTCGGCTTCTATGCCGATTCGGCTTCTATGCTGGTTTGATAACTATTTGGCTTCTATGCCATAGTGACAGACATTTGGCTTCTATGCCAACCTCTTCTACACAATGGATACCTACCTACGTGGCTTCTACGCCGTGATCTTTGTAGCAATTATACGCGTTTTGTCCCTTAGTTGGACCCACGTCACACGCTCATTCAAAGGATCATCTATACGCAGACATTGGTTACTTTAACCGTTGTGTAAAAGGGTGCTGTATTTTCCACTCCTCGGTTTCTACGTCGACGGAGTGATCACTGTCACTAAAACTCTCTAAATAGAGACCTCTATCAATAAAAAAAAGAAGGAGAAAATTGGTCAAGAAATCAATACCAGATATAAGGTCGACAAATTGGAAGATCGAACCAGAGGTCAAGAGAGAGAGAGAGAGATAAAGAGAGAAGAATCCGGAGCTCAGGCAAAGAGTAGGGATCGACGACTTTGGCATCGTGCATCCACTCTCTTCTGCAACCTTCGAATCTGCTTCCTGTCTTCTACGGCACTTCTTCAACATCGTGTAGTCCAAGGGCTAAAGTGATCGACTGCAGATCAGACACCTATAGCAATCATCTACCCAGATTAAATAAATGTACTCCCATATCCTCGTATAGGATCAAATTGTACAAGTTTATTTGTAAACCAAAGAAGGCGGATTTCGTGTAAACCCTATCTTGAATACATTTTCATTCTTTCGTTTAATACCACAAACAATACTATATAAGCATATCCAATCAATATTAAATATATTAATCCTAATCACAAATGCTAAGTGGATACCTTGGCTTTGAACCGATGCGGTATCGCACCACTACACCCCCATCTCGATACCAAACTCAAATACCTTGAGTATCAACCCGATACCTTAACATTTACCTTGGTATCTCAAGGTAAAGTGATTCCTAGTATATATTAGCTACCCAATACTAAACCATAGACTAATAGGTATTTATCTAATACAACTACTAGCTATATACAAATAACTATTAATATTTACTAATCCACAACTACCTATTACTACTAACATACAAAACATATATATAACTTAACTAGAAAACAAAAGAGATATATATATAATAGTATCACTAGATATCATAGTATAATATGTATAGATAACTAATAACTAGCAACTAACTAGCTAACTAATGGACTAACTACTAGAGAGCCAACTACCTACCTAGCTATCCATGCTGAAATTGCTGTTGATGCCATGCTCGAGCAATGCAGCTGCTGCTGGTGAAGCTGCCGCTGCCGCACACTGCCACTGCAGTGCAACTACACGCTGCTGCGACTGATGTAACTTATTGCTGCTGCTGCTGAGGTAGCTGCTGCTGCTGCAGCCATGGAACTGCCTTCCCCACTGCTAGCTTGCTGGGTGAAGCTACTGCTGGTGTGGTTCTTGTGCCATGTTGCCTTGCCCGACCTCTTCTAAATAAACTACACAAACACACACACACACACTCAAACACTTATAGTTAAGTAGAAGTATCATAAATATAACCACTTACACACATATAAACATAACTATATACATAGCACCTATAAATATGTATGTATTAATACACATAACATATAAGTACCTATTTATATCTACATATATATATACCCATACATGTGTACATCTATATGCATACATATATAATATAACCATTATATACATATCAAACTATATATATAAACACTACTCACAACATATCTAGATATAGATAACATCACACACATAAATACATATATACCACATACTGTATACATATAACATAACTATTCAAATAGCTATATATATAGATGTATAACTACATATATATATAAACACATATGCATATAGATACTTGATTCACTAGTACATCCACATCTACATACATATATCCATACATATATACATAGCTATCTATATACATATACATAACAATATATACATATACATATACATATGAATACATATGTTACCAATAGCTATGAACAATAAAAATTGGATCTAGAAATGCAACACAATAAACACGTGGAGGGCATCGCACCCGTATCACACTAGATCTATGATAAGCTTGCGATACGAGTCTACCACACAACCAAACGTACCCCAAAGGACACGAGCAAGTCTAAAATACTACATATGAATAATACAATGAGTAAAATATACATCTACGTGTCCGTATCAAAATATGACATGCATAAAGTCCCATGTCAGAGGGAAAGCCCCAAAATTAACACGTATAACCAAATTATTAGGATACGACCTACACGTATCCAAATGTGGATATGACACTAGCCACAAACAAACAAACACATGTCAATTTGGTCTATATGACCAATTGACAAATACAATAAGTGTCAATCACGGAATTATCCCAAAATTGACACAAAAAGTACCATAACTTTCTCCATAGGCCTCCTATGAACCTAATTCCAATTCTTATGGGTAGCCTATGCATGTGGGGTGATTTTTCATGGTTAAATATCAGATTTAGAATCTAATTAAAGGAGAAAAACTAAATTATAACCTATTGGGAGATGGATTCTCAATACAATCTCCTAATTTGATAAAATTGGCCTTCAACTTGTAGATCCTTGTTCCTCTTTGTAGATCCTTGCTTCCACTTTCTAGATCCTTGCTCTACTAGCCTACAATGGTGATTTGGGATGGAATTGGAAAGAATTTTGGTAGGAAATTGATGTAGGAATGAAGGAATTTTGTTGAGTGAAATTCTAGATCTAGTTTTAAAATAAAAAGAGGAGAGAGAAACTTTTCTCCCTCTTTTATATAGGCCGGCCCCCGATAGCCCCTCCTTCGAGCTACTATGTAATGTCCACTATACCCTTTGGGGCCTCCCATGAAGAAATAATTAAGAAGGAAAGGTTCTAGTCTAATGGTTTAATTAAATTAATTATCCTCCTAATGAATGGGCTTCTAATTGGGCTCAATTCTAACTAATAATAAATGTTGGTCCATGAGTCTAAACTAAACCAGTTAGGTCCACTAACGTAAGTCCCAAACAATAAACTAACATCTAATAATAATTAAATAATACAATAAATAATTATTCACATGCACAATATTTAATTAATTATAAAATTACCAAAATATCATTTCCTAAAAAATATGGTTGTGATAGGTCAGGCTTCACAAGTTATGCAATATCATGGTAGTGCGATTACTTAGTTGTACTACTGCGAGCCTGCAATAGGATATAGGACATAGGATACTAGGATGAGAGAGAGATACTCAATCACAACTAGGAATTCCAATCTGAAATTAATACTTTGATTCCTTCTGAATACTTTAAATATTGTCGTCCTTCCTTGATAATATCTGATCTCATGTCGAATTGATCTCTTTTTTTGATCTCTCTTCAGGATGCCACAGAAGACCAGATTCTATCGATCGGGTGCAGTTTCTGCGAGGTCTTCCAGCTCTCAATCTTCCACTCAAGCAGCAGGGGTTGTACCTCCAACGATATTAGTTCACGTAGGAGTCTCGGCTGCCTTTGGGGTTCTCCTTCACCTGTTTTGAAGACTATCCCAGTTGTTTCGGAGGGACTTCCACCACCTCCATTTTCAGGAGATGTCGTACCGATGGTTGCACGGTTTAGAGAGATGATGGAGGTACAGAGGGCACAGATAGAGGCCCAGCACAGGCAGTCAGATATGATGCGACAGAGTATGGAAAATGCCAATCAGGTAGCTATTGTGGCAGTTCAGAGAGAGGCTCCTTCACAGACACATGATGTCCAACTCGAGCCAGACAATATTTAAAATTTTAAGAAGCTACAGCCTCGGGTTTTCAAGGGGACAGAGGGTATAGTCTATGTTGACGATTGGCTCAAGGATATCGAGCATCTCATGAGGGTATCCCATCCTGCAGAGGATCTGATAGTTAAGGCAGTAGGAATTCAACTATTCGACGTTGCCCGCACTTGGTTCAGGAATGAGCTACTTCTTAATAATATGGAGAAGTCTTGGGAGGTATACAAGGACCTTTTCAAGAAGAAGTTCTTTGCTCGAACGGACAGATTGGACTTAGGATGGCAGTTTGAGAGCCTTAGACAGGGGAGCATGACCGTAGAGGAGTATGCCACAGAGTTTGGGAGGCTGAGCCAATTTACGGAGTACTTGGTGAGGGAGCCAGAAGTTCGGGCTATCCGTTTTTGCGAGGGCCTGAATTGGGAAGTGAAGATCCTCATTCCGTCTATCTATGAGACATATTCTGAGATACTTCGGAGGCATGTAAGGTCGAGCAGGAGTGGAACTTGAAGCCGAAAAGGGACCGTGATATGTTTGGGGGT